>VZUI01041239.1:0-44183 GCA_013401135.1 Cettia cetti | reverse complement strand
GGGGAGGAAATGAGCAATGAGAGAGATAAGGAACACTACTCCACCCGGTTTTAACGGCTGGGCTATTATCAGAAAGCATCCGCCCCCCTCCCCCCGCAGTTGCAAGAGACAAAGAAAAAAGCCCACATTTTCCCAATTGCTTTTAACAGATGAAATAGAATACACTTTTTTTTTTTTGGTTCCATAACCCAAGACAAAGGTATAAACAAGGACAGAGTGGTTTTAATTACCAAAAGTATGGAACAATATTAGCACCCTCAGGATATAAATAAGGGTTAATTATTCATAGAACAGTTTTGTTCCTTTACTACTAAAAAAAAGGCGATTAAAAATCAGGAGAAAGGACTTTTTTTGGTTTCTTCTCAAAGTTTTAGCTCACAGATTTTTTCCAGCTTGGCATTAAGAATTCAGCATGTCTCATGGTATAAATGCAGAAAAAGTTATTTGGTAAGCTCTAGGCAATTTTACTTTCATTTCAATTAAATAAGAATAAGATAAAAAATAAATTATTAACAGTCTTTCTGCAGTAAAGTGCCTTCACATCCAAATTCTAACATGAGTAGTGAGTTAGTGATGTTAGGTTTTGTTTTGTTTTTGACCTGAGATTGATTCTAGCTGGAAGACGAAGTGTAGACAGTAAAATAATGTCAGGACCATCTTGGTCACCAGATAACATGGCTTGACAAAACTTACATAATCCCAGATTTTTTCTTTTAATTAACCCTCATCATTACTGTTTAATTTATTGAAAGAACCACAGAATATGCTGAATTGGAAGGGAACCACCAAGATTATTGAGTTCACCTCCTGGCCCTACACAGCACCATCCCTCAAGAATTAAAGTGTTTTTGAGAGAGTTGTTAAAGACTGCCTGAACTCTATCAGACTGGTGCTGTGACCACTGCCCTGGAGAGCCTGTTTCAGTCACCAAACACCCTCTGGGTGAAGAACCTTTTCCTAATGTTCAACCTAAACCTCCCCTGACACAGCTTTAGGCCATTTCCTTGGATCCTGTCACTGGTCACCACAGAGAAGAGACCTGTGTCAGCCCCTTCTCTTCCCCATATGAGGAAGTTGCAGATTCCAACAGGGTCTCCCCTCAGTCTCTTCCTCTCCAGGCTGAGCAGGCCAAGCTCAGCCACTCCTCATGCAGCTTCCCCTCAAAGCTCTTTATGCTCCTCATCAACATTCTCTAATTTCTTACTATCTTTCTTATACTGTGGCACCCAAAACATTCCCCAGCACTCGAAGTGAGGCTGCCGCAGCCCAGGGCAGAGCAGGACAATTCCCTCCCTTGCCTGGCTGGCCAGGGCACTGCTGCCTCAGATCCAACTTGCCACTGATCAGAACACCCAAGTCCCTTTCTGTGGCACAGTTTTGCAGCATCTCATTCCCCAATCTGTCCATCCATCCAGGGTTGCCCTGTTGCAGGTGCAGAATCTGGCACTTTACCTTGTTGAACTTCACATAGCTGGTGATTGCCTATCCCTTTGATTTGTTGTTCTTTCTGCAGGGTCTCCCTGCCTTCAAGGAAGTTAGCTCCTCTCAGTTTCATATTATCCATGAACTCAGTATCCTTTCCAGTTCTGCATCCAAGTCATTTATGAAGACACTGAAGAGCACAGGGCCTAATGTTAGGCCTGTTGAAATTTGAAGAATATAACATGGTAGGTAGGATCTAAAAGCATTGAAATGACGTGAGACAAGAAAAGGTTTCCGAAAATAAATGCAATGAATGCCAAAATTGGTTAAATAAATATGAAAATAATGTGACCATCAATAAATACTTATTGATTTATTGAACTTTGTATGTGGGAGAAAAGTATTGAAATAATTTAAGCTTAATTGTATTTAGAGTTTAAAAAATTCTAACTGAACTTCATTAGATCAAAAATTATTGAAATATTATTTTCTACATTAAATGAGTAGTTTTTTACTTTCTCAGTATCTTTAAAATTTTCAGACCACAAAGGAATAGCAGAAAATAGTTTTTGACATGAAAACAACAAATTCTACCCTTGTCTTTTAATTTTCAAGATTTGTTGGTGCTGTTAAGAGAGGAGAGTTTTGGCATGTGGCAATAGTTAGAATAAATATATCTAATTTGCAGTCTGTGACTTAATAGATGGAAATTCTTCAAAATATTTTTAGAAATAATTAACTCTGATTGGAAAATGCTCATTATAACATTTCCTTGTCTGATTTATTTTCTCTAACAATTCTAGACTTCAATAATCCAAAGTTTTGAAGTATTTGATTTAGCAAATATCTAAAGAGGCAGAGAAAGATGAGAGGCAAAGCTCAACAGAAATTAATGCACCCAAAGATCACATTACAGATGAAATTCTAATGATTAATTTCTGCAGAGTTTTATAAGCAGTTTTTCTTTGAGAAAGGTAGCCTACTGTTAGAACAGAACATCTTGAAATCTTGGAACTAGTGATATTAATATTGCTGATGGTTTATTATTGCTAACAGCTTCTATATTCAGCAAACTAGATTTAGATGATCTCTTTGGTTGAAAGAAAGAAATTATCTAATAGCCTTCCTTTAAAAACCAAATGAAAATCCACCTAAAAAAACCTGCTCTATAGCTCATACACTTTTGTGCATATTTAAATAATGATTTCACACAACTGGTAGAAATTCATAAAATTAGAACAGCAGTGTGTTAGGGCTGTGTAAAACAAGATTGAAAAATAGCTCTAAGCAATTCTATTTCCCCCTTGTTTATATGAACATTCCACCCCCTCTCATTATTTGCTAAGAAAAACACAAAATGTAAAAATCTGATGTTTTCTGACAGGGTTTGAATGGGCTCTTCCAAAAAGAATTTTAGGGTTCCTGCTCACCCACTTAAGCCTTAGGAAGTGATTTGTGCCTCATCAGTGTATGAGATGAAGTATTTTTCATCTTTTTCAGAGCTGGATTTTCATCCATTCCTGCAAATCTTATGTTTGTTTTGTGTGTCCTCATCTCTGAACTCACAATATTTTACTGCTTTGTATATGTATACACAGTTTCTGGGGAAAAAAAGTCAAATATGATGAGGAGGATGATGATGAGGAGGAGGATGTTGATATTATTATTTAATGTTTTCATCAGGTTTTCATTCTCCAGAAGGAATTCATGAAGGCTTTTGTACTTAAAAATGGTTATGCTGAAATGTTTCTGTGGAACACTCTGATTAAATAAGAGACAAAAAATAAAAATGCTTATTTTTATGAAGTAGCAATACTTTAAAATACTTCAAATTTCTCCTACTTGTGCTTTCTATCTCATTATCAAAATTTTCATTTAAATGATCAGCGGTTAAGATACTTGCATTGATCAGTTGCTGACTGTCTGGGTCTGGAGTAGGTGAAATCTTTTCAAAAATTTAAATAATCTTAAAACCAGGATTATAAAAGGAAGAAAGTGAAAATACCCTCAAGACACCTGTTGAAAATAATAGACTTAACGCCCTTTATTATTGTACAATTATAAAACCACCCAACTGTTCTTTAGAATGGTAAACATTTTTATTATTAGCAGCAAAATACTTTTGCTTCCCATGATTCTGGTTTTATGTCCTCATTTCTTTCAATAATGAAGTCTTTTTTCACAGCAGTATCTGATTTTCAGTCATCCGTCAATAATCGATTAACATAGCGTTATATAGATAAGCAACACTAGTTTTGAATTGCTTACACTTTAAGCTAAGAAATAGGAATATAAAGAGGAACAATAACAAATGAAAAAAAGAGAAAAAAATGTTAAATAGGCTTTTTGCTTTGTTGAAAAACCTCTGTAACTGTAAAATCCAAGAAAATTTATTACACTGTGTCCATTGTTCCTTTTTATGTTAACAGCACTCTCAAATTAAGAGCAGGTAACCAACTGCACCTCACAAACTGTGCACTGGCATGAGGATTAGCAGCACCAGGACTCACTGTCTGTTTACAGTAGTATTTTTTGAGCACTGTTTTGTATTTTTGGATTCCAAAATTTTTATTTGTTGTTACTTATCCGTACCAGTGACTATGGGCAAACCCCTCTCACTCAACCTAAAGAAGAAACCTTGAGGGGCATCTCATGCAAGCGAGTAATCTTCACACACACACCTGGGATAGGTGTTTTAGAAATTAAAAGTGGTACTCGGCTTCTATAGTATAAAGTGATTCAGAGTTGTCTCCAGGCTGGCAGCATCAGTTCACCAGCTCTAGGTAATTTATCTGTGCTATCACTTTTTGGTTACCTTATCAGGAACTTTGTCTGCCACATCCTCACCAATGCCAGTTTCTGTCAGGAAACGCTATTCTCCATATCCTTTAACTTTGGGACTGATGAATCAGGCTGATCTCAGCATTCTTCAACAGCAAAAGCAGCATGAGGGCCCTTCCCCATCCACCACTGATAGCTTTGCAATAAGGGTTTACAGGAGTTTTGTCACCATGTGTTACGTTTTTCTGCATATATCTCAATTAGCCAAATTCTTGTTTATATAATAAATGATGATGTCTTTTTCTAAAGGTCAGGTGTAACTGTGAAATGGGTTTCCAAAGTCAAAGGGACCTGTTGTGCTGAAGGAAGTAAAGAGGCATAGTGAGGCTGTGCTTATAGTATCTTGTTCAAGCATCAGTCAGCCCTTTGAGGATCACAGTTATACTCAGGCTACATTAAGTTCTGTGAAAATTTCGTGGTGGGTGGCGAAGTAGAGTCTTAGAGATCTGTACTTTGTTTCTTGATGGTACTTTTCTCTTGGTAATTCTCCATCAAGAAACATGGAAAATGGACAAAACTGATTAACATCATTCACCAATTATGTGAAGATTTTTAATAAATGTCACAATCAAATTTTTAAGCAATTGGTTATTTTGTCATCGCTGCCAGAAACTTGTGCATACATCTCATTTTGGCAGAGGAAAATGATGAATAATACACTAGGACAAAAGCTCCATATGAAACTTTTTAATAGACTTACCACTGAAAAAATTGTACACTTTGCCATCTTCCATGTTTTCTGCATCTTGATATCCCCCCCTTGTGATTTCTTCACATCTCTTCTAAAGAATACAGAGTATTTCCTCCAGTGTTTGAGATATGACTGATGAATTTTTCTGTATGGCACTGTATAGCTGAAGGAGATGTATGAAAAAAGTATCCTCCAGCTGGAAGACATACACGATGCCATCCCAAAGAAGTTGAGAAGCTAATCTTGATACACATCTAACACATTTTCCTTAAAACTATACTCACTGTACTAAGAAAATTTACAAATTATACTTTCTACTACTAAAAACAAAACAAAACAAAAAACCCCACTGTACAGGACTTTTTGTGTTTTATTCAACTGTTTCATTAAGTCACAATGCAGTTCTCAGTGAACACTTATTTCTGAATTATCTTCAACAATTTAATTGATTCACATTAATCTCAGTAAAGGCCCTTATCAGCCTAAGGTGCTGCTTTTCTGAGTCTTTTTGAAGTCTGTTTCTACCTCTATATTGATTGACTCCATTTTTTCAAGTGTGGTAAATTCCATCAAGGGACACAAGAGAATCTCTTCCAAACCACTGATTTACAAAGTTAACAAAATCAGCCCTAGTTTTAATGCTTATACAACCATTTCGATCAAATTCTGTTACAAACTGTTTCATTTTCAGTGGCTAGTTTTCTAACTTTTTCAAGAATTTCAGCCCCTTTAGCATGTCAACTATTTTTGTCCACTTGTCCTATTTGTTTCTGAAGTAAACTTCTTGCAGGGCTGTTTCACAGAAAAATGTGGGGAAGAGAGGGAGTAATGCGAGACATGTAGGATTAGCAAGGAGCAAAACTGTTAATGGTCTTTAAAGATAATTGAAAATAATTGTGGTAAAGGACAATAAAAGTGTAGAGGCTTCATAGATCTTAGATGAGACAGTATTCTGTTTTGTTCCACTCAATAAATTCATACTGACTTCTATTTTTTTTTTTTTTTAAATAAAAGGTTAGAAAAGTTCCAAAAGGAAGGTTGAAGATAAAGAGTGTGACAATGTCTATGATAAGAGAGATAAATCTTTGGAAATATAAACATAAAGCAAGACAAGAAATATTAAGACACAAGTCACACCTCACACAGCTGTTCTTACTGCTGCCATCAGCTACAAGTACTAAGCTCTACAGCCTGAAGGTATGAACAGCTGCATGTTTTGATGGGAGCTCTGGCTGGGTTGGACACCTATTCTGACAGCTGCAGAAAATGTGTCCTCTGCCATGTGGATACTATAGCTGAGTTACTTCTGGGAGGGTGATGACCAATTGAACAGATGTTTTGGCCTGGTATGGTGAGCTGTAGGGCTGCTCTGTTAGACTGCTCTGTCCAGGGTTCTCCTGGTCATTTCTGCTTCTGAGGCTGCTCTGCAGAGTAGTGGGGTCAGCTGCAGTCCGTTAGGCAGCGCCAAGCCCTTGTCAGTGTCTCTACTGAGAGATGCCTCATCCCAGCAGGTCACTCTGCTGCCCTGATACTTTCCTGCCAGGCCTGCCCTGGACCCGCTTACAATGACTAACTGATTTAACTATACTGCGATCATTTTGATTTCACAGCTGTTTTGAATGAAAAAATAAGTAAAGCAAAGTAGTCAAGAAGAGAAAACTTTAATTCAAAGGCTACTCTTTCTCAGCCTTCTGACTTTTCCCCAGAACTTGTTTCAGTAACTTGAGAGTATACTTCTGTTTGAATATATCCTGGTGTGGTGTTATGTATAGGTAAGCACAAAAAGTGCTGTTTGGAGTTAAACCTGATATCATCTGTTAGTTTTGTATGGCATGGTTATTTGGTAATGGGAGTGGGGCAGGCACGGAAATGGGAGGAGCGGGGTAAGGGACGTATTTCTGTGGGAAGCTGCTGGAAGCCTCCATGTCTGGTGGCAGAGCCATCCCTGGCCTGCCTCCCACATGCTGCTGGCCAAAGCTGGGCCAGTGAGAGAGATTGGTAACGCCTCTGGGATGACACATTTAGGAAGAAAATCAAAACAAAGTGGGGAGGGGCGGCAGGGGTGGCAGCAGTGTGCAGGCAGTGTGTAGTGTTAATTCCAGCCAGAGAAATGAGAGAGGTGGGAACATGGAGGGGAAACACCATGGAGACACCAAGGTCAGAGGAGAAGGAGGGGCAGGAGGTGCTCCAGGCTCCAGAGCCGAGGTTCCTCTGCAGGCCATGGTGAGACCATGGTGAGACCATGGTGAAGCCGCTGTGCCCCTGCAGCCCACGGGGATCCACGGGGAACGCAGAGATCCACCCACAGCCCGCGGGAGGTGCCCACGCTGGAGCTGGTGGCTGCCTGGAGGAGGCTGTGATCCCGCGGGAGAGCCGGATGAGAGAGGGGGCCGTTGCTTCCAGGCTGGAGCAGCCTGTCCTTGGAGCACTGCGGCCCGTGGGCAGAGAGAGCCAGGGGCTGCAGTGCCGGGAGCGCTGTCTGCCCGTGGGGGCAGCTCAGGCTGCAGCAGCTGTGGTTTGCCTGCTGCTGCTGAGAGCGGCCCCACGCTGGAAGGGAAAGGGCCCCACTGTCTCAGAGGAGAAGGACTCCTCTCCTGGAGCAGCGGGAGAACCCCTTGGGTGAAAAATGCCCCATGTTTTGTCCCCTGTGCTGTTGATTGAAAGGAAGGAGTTGTTGGAATGAAAATGGTTTTAAGGACTTATTTTACTTTTCATATCCGCCTCTGATTTTTGTTAGCATTAAATTTACTTTGTACCTCTAAGATGAGCCTGTTTTGCTCTTGGAGCTTTTTCGCCTGGTCCTTATCTCACCTCATGAATCCTTCAGTAAATGTCTCTGCTGCCCAGTTGTGGCAAGGGAGGGTGAGTCAGCAACTGTCATGGGTGCCAGGCATTCAGCCAGTATCAAATTATGACCGTAAAACATCCAATAATTTTTTTTCTGGGAATACATTTTAACCAATGTGGTTACAAAGAACAGAAATAACTACCCTGTTGAAGAATTTTAATTGCATATTTATGCTAAGAAGAAAAATTGTGATTAAGGAGGTCACATTTCAGAGTTTGTAGCCTTTCTGATGTGGGAGTTTACACAGGAAATATGAACTGTTCAAGGAGGCCCTCTATTTTGCCCTGGCTTCAGAAATAAAGGCATTACTATTAAATTATTATTATATTTTATGTTAATCAGATCATATTTTTCTTTCCCCCCAAAATATTATGTGACTAACTAGAATAAGTATTTGTTTAGCTAACTCTTGTTGAGTCACTATGATGTCAGGATAGCACCATCATCTTTGCTGAGGCTGATCAGGCAGAGAAACTTGTTCTCAGGTGATCTTTTATCTGCTGATTCTGTAAGTACGTGCTTGTGTCTGAGCTGCTGCACATGAATGATATTTATGGCTGTGTGAAGACACCACTTAAAGCCTTTCCAGCTTTAAGAAACATGTAATAGAAAACACAGAATTTTTATGTCATGGAAAAGTTTTAGATAGATAATACGATTTATGTGAGTGTAACCTTAGTTCTTTCATCATAAATAGTTGTGTCATGCATTATTCACTACTTTGAACAATGTTTATAATTCCAGGAATATTAACATTATCTCCAAAAAAATTCAAATTATACTACAATTATTGCAAATTGTTATGTACTTTACTCTGCAAGTGGTCTACAAAGTCTCAGCTAACAATGAATTATCTGCCTTTTTCTAAAGACTCATATTCTAGGTATTTCAGTAAGGAATTTATATCTTTGAAAAAATTCCAAGTAATTAGTAAGGGTGAGATTTCTCTAAGATCTCTATTTTATATAAATGGTTAAATGATTTTATGCTATCAAATAAACATTATTGGGTTTTAAATGCCAGGTATTTAAATTCTGAGTTTTAGGCAATTAATTTTCTAAAAGTATATTGATCTGAGGTCTATTGCTTTGAGTATAACTTTTTAATATCGTATGAAAAAGCCATGGAAAAAATATTCTTTGGCAAGCAAAATCACCCCTATTTTATCTGCCACCAGATACTGCTGATGAATTTCCCGTATGCAGGGTACATACAGGTCAGTTTATCATATAGAAATTTCCTGCCTGTATGGATTCAACAAAAAGGTCTGTTGTTTTAGAGTTTCTTTAATTTTGTAAATGAATAGGAAATCTTAACTTTAATTGTAATTTATAAGCTAATTTTTACTATGGACCTCTACATTTTTTGTCACATCCCAAACTACTTTTTTGCACTTTGATCTGTAGATTTGATCATGAATTTTGGAAAACCCTTCATTTTCAGTGCAGGAGACAAGACAACTTACAGTGTCAGGTGGTTGGCAGGAAAAAATTCTAAAAATAAATGTTTTGATACTAATAGATATCCACTTATGTGACAGTAAAACTGTGGCAGTCCCTCAGCTGAGAATTACTGGTAATTGCAGCTGTATAGCTTGTAAAGCATGCCTTGAAAAGCTTGCTGTTTGTGGGGAAAGAAGATCATTACTAATCTGTGAGTCAGATAACTGGATCATTTTGGGGGTAAGATAAAACTTGGGGCAAATGCAATAACCTTAACCCTCTTTTTTGTTGATTAAATTTTATGCAATCACAAGTTTTCTAAAATCCTGTCTGTGCACAAGTAGCAGCAGCTGCCAGAATATCAAGAGATATGAACAGATTTCTGATACCTTGCAACTTACTTTTACAAGAAGTTCATGTAGAAAATCACAGGTATCATATGCTGCTCCTTTATCATTAAATTTTGTTTGAAGATTTAAAAAGAAAACTGTGAGAACTCTATTTACTTGGGAGCAAACCAGCACATGTAGTTGAATAGCATTTAAGTCAGAGGCCTTTGGGGATAATTCTACACTATCAGCTAGTGCCCCTTCTTCGTTTCAGACCATTCTTAAATGTCAATAGGCTAGTCCATCTTTACTGACTCTGGAACACAGCATTTATGAAAATGCATATCTTTGCACTTTTAAATTATTCCCTGAAAACACTTTGAGTGATACTCAGCTGTCTTTACATAAGACGCCAGATATTCTCAATTGTCAGACATCTGTGTGGATGGGATTATACTTTGTCTATTCTGACATACAGCCATGACATTGTTAGGGATCTGAAATTGCTTTAATTGTTTATGTTTAAGCAACAGAATCATACTGTGTATATAATTACTTGTAGAATTTTGTGAAATCACAGGTTATTTTGATTTCATTGCATCTATGTTTTAGAGATGTTTGTGTGAAGGGTTTCTAATGACTCTATAACTGAAGTCATCAAGAACAATAGTGAGCTCAATATGTAGATAGAAACCCATTTTTCCTCCCAAATATGCCTGTTGATTTTCCATTCATTTCCTGGAATGATTTCACTTGAACAAAGTTGTACTTCCTGTAAATGTTACCCATTATTTTCAACAGGAGCTGCATATGTGTAATGAAGCTCAAACATCTTTAGAGTGGGCGTATGATTACCTCTGAATGGCAGGTAGCACAGGGATAATGGCATGTACTGGCATCACTTCCTTACTCTCCTCCAGCAATAGTGACAGCTCTATGACCATTCTCAGGCAGTGTATGTAAACTGAATGATCCCATTGCAACCAAATGGATTTATAACTCCTTGCCATATTGGCACTGCGTTCATACTATTGCAGAGTTGTTCTTATTAGAATTGATATCCTATCTATCTTCCATGCAGTGTAAGTAACCATATTGATTGCTCCTTATTCGTATCTTGCTTGAATAACTCTGCCAATTTTTTTCCTGTGAAGTTCAGCTAAGTTTATTAGGGTCTTCAACACAATGTCCATTAGCACCAAGCTTCCTCATTTTCACTTTTTTTTTAGTGTAGTCTCACATGAGCATTTAACAAATCTGACTCTAATCTCTGTTTTCAGTGCATATTCTTTAGATGCTGGCTGTTAACAGCACCTTGTGACCAGTTTATTGAAACTAGCTAGGCAGCCTAACCTGCAAATCACATGCCATTTAGTGTAATGCTTTGAGACAACTGGAGGCTGGAAAGTTCTGGGGAAGATTATTACAAGGATTTATAATGTAGCTAGTGTACCTTTTGGTATACAAATAGATGTAGCATGGCTGCAGCAGCTGTGTTGGAAAGTCAGTTGTTCCATTGTCCTACAAGTAAATGGATTTTACATTAATCAAAATGGTTTGCTAAGTTCATCAAATAAAATAAAAAAAGAAAAAAAAAAAAAAAGAAAAAAAAAAAGAAAAAAGGATTTGTCCATGGCTTTAAAAATCCATTAACTACAAACAAGTACTTCACCAGTTGTGCACATACAGGACCATATACATTAAAAATTTGTGTTCCTTCTTTGGGCTGAGTCTTCTGATTCCTTCTTTAACTTCTCTACAGATGCAGTTAATGTTTTATATGGCTCAACACTGGCCCTCAATTTTGCTTGACAATGAGACCTCTGATAAAAATGATATCTGAACACAGGCACATAAAAAGCATTGTAGTACATCTGGACTAAGAGCAAATTTGATAGAAAATCTGTTCTGCTTTTTCAAAAACTCATTTGATATTTTTAGCAACCACAGATTAAACTTTGGAAAAGTGATTTGAGATACCTATGAGGGAATAGTTATATCTCAAGTCTTAAAATTATTGTGGCAGAAGTTGCACCAATAGAAATCTGAATTTAGAAGGACAGAGGTTTCTAGGTTGCACTCATTTTTGTACCTACTTTACACTGTGACTGAAAAAGAAACATGTTCTTCCACAGCTGTTAAAATTTGTTCCTGCCACAAAAAGAGGGACAATCTCTCTTAAAATGCAAGAGAAGGTGCAAAGGCTCTGAAATATCTGTGTTCCATCTGCAAGAAAGGCATTTTTTTAAACCATTGTTTCTGAGGATTATTTCTGCTTCAGGGCATAATAAAGTGCTACCTTTTCACAATCGGGATAGTGTGATACAGTTTTCTTTTTTCCTTTTTTATTACATAATCACTGAATAGTGGGATTACTGTGATTTACTCAAGAGCAGTCCTCCTTATCTCACAGTGGCTGGGAAGCAGGGCAAGCTGGGGTCAGCCAGGGCAGTCCCATCCCTGGAGATCAGGTGCCTTCAGGGGGATGGGGATAAGCTAAGACCCAGGAGTGATGGCATGCACCATCCAAACACTGCCCATGGAAACGCCGGGTGATGTTTGCAGATAGTGTGTGATCTGCCCCTTCAGAATTTATTGATTCAGGAAGGAAGTGGCTCCTGATATGATTTAGGTAAGTGTAGGTTACTTCTGTACCCCATGCAGCTGGTTGCATGGTCCTCCAACTGCTCACGCTTGTGGTTTGCTAGATTAGTCTGTTCCTTTCTGACTGCCTGCCAACATGCCCCAGGCATGGGAAGCTTGTGGGACCAGGGTCTGGCTCTCCACCAGCTGTGGAAAGCTATGAGTCACAGCTCTTCCTCCTCTTCCCTGCGGCTGCAATTTTGTCTCTTGCATCTGTGCCTAGACTATGTAGGAAATGGTGATTTTCCTTGGGTGCATATGCTGTGGCATACTTCTGCCCAGCCACAGGCATGAGAACATTCCTTTGTGTCACCACAATCCTTTTACACAGAAAAGGGAGACAAAGCATTATGTTTGGTATATTCTGCTATGCTATAAATAATTCTTTATTCATTTAAACATTCATCATTTCCTTTACTTTATAATCTCTACCCTGTTCCAATTTAATGGAATATTTTGTAAATTTGAATGGAGTTGTTATTTTTCAGTGTAGTTCAAATAAACACTGGTGTTGTTCCTAATTGGCAGAGGGCAGTAGTGCCTCTGATAACTAGGGCAGACATGTTTACCTAAATTACATCTGCCTAAATTAGGGGATTATATTCCAAGGTGCCTTATTGTCACCAGAGAAACAGAGAAGAAAAGGACTTTTAAATAGGTTTACAAATAAAAGCTGTGGAATGCACGTGTTATCTTTCCTCTTAAGTCAAACTGATAGTGGTTTTAATGTTTAGGTAGCTTACTGCATCTCCAGTTGTATAAAATGCTGTTTAATTTTAATTCTCTTGTTATACTCACCACAGAGAAGTTTATCTTAATCTCACTTCATATTGTGTCAAGGATACAAACACCACTTAGTGTTTTTCTTCCACAGAAATGCTCGTCACGAGCATATACAGGACTTATTTGTATTGTAGTCAGTGCCCATTGTAATTGAGTCTCCCATATTTTCTGCAGCTGTACAACTAACCTGAATTCTTTGTTAAGAGTCCTGAAGTGTGTAACTCTCCAGTATTGTAGACTGGAGTTCCTTGTAACTACAAAAAATTAAAAAAGTTTTGAAAATGGAGGCTGTGTCCTTGGGGTATTTAATTCAATTACATCATGTGTTGCCCCTAGCTTTATATTTGCAATTAATTACATATTGATTATCTAAAATAGTAGAATATTTTTCTGTGGGCAATTTGAAGGTTAGATAGACACAGAACAAAAAGAAGAGAACTTTATTTGGAGATGTTTCAAGGATTTCTTGAGAATGATTTATTCCTTGTGAAAATGGAGAGCACTGAAATAATTTTCAAGCCTGGTATTTCAAAATTACCAAATTGCTGACAGAAGAAGACAGGTAATGTGTATACCAGATCTACAGATTCATTAACCACAATCTGCCTATCACTTGGTGTGCTTTTGCATTGTGACTTTTTACAAACCCCTCTTTGTAGTGGCAAAATGATATCATTGCTTGGCACCTAGAAAATGTAAGACTATACTGATATCAACCTGTCATAGTGCACAGTGGAAACTTCTGCAATGGAAATATCTGTTGATGAATACAAGTTCAAACACAAAGTACTAAGGTATCAGCAAGTGTACATTACTAACCTGTTTTTGATTTTAAAAAACAAACAAAAAAGTATTTTCTTTCCCTATGATTTCTTTATAGATTTTTTGGTTTTTCTTCTAGCTCTTTGCCATTTTTTCATTTGTGAGCTTTGGCAATATTCCATGCTCTATAGAATAGGTAATAGAATTAGTATTTTGCTATTCAGTTTGACAACTAGATGAATTGAAAGGGGCTATTTTAAAGCTTCTCTAAAGGAAGGTCTGACCTCATTCAACTGCTAACCGCTATATATCTGTGCTCCAATTAAAGTCTGATGCTGAATTAGCAGTTAAAGTTGGTATTGAACATATTTACAGGATTTTCTATTTCATCTTATGGTAGTATTGTTATTCTAAATAACAAAAATGTTACTTGCCTACTGGCTTTTTTTTTCCCCCTTTGTAAAGTTTTTGTTTGTTCATTTTGTTTGTTTGTTCATTTGTTTTTCTCAAAAAGGCACAAAATCAAATTTCATTTGTTTTCCTGATTGGGAGAAAAAAATCAATGTGGGCTCAGAAATCACATTAATGGTTTCATTCAAATTCCAGCTTGGAGGTATTATTATTATTAAAATAGTTTCTCTTTATTAGCAATTGAATTGTTAGAAAAATGTTAATATGAAAATATAATATTTGCAGAACAAAATCCTGGTTTGGAATGCCCCTTACAGCTATAAAGTCTTGCATATATATATATATATATATATATATATATATACACATATATATATATACACACACACACACATATATACACACATATATACACACATATATATATACACACATATATATACACACATATATATATACATATATATATGGCTTCCCTGGAAGTGGGGAACTAACTGCATATTGGAAATTTTTTCCCTGGTCTTGGCTGTTCTACAAAAACCTATTGAGGGGCTACTGAGTGGGCCATCTGCAGCAGATGCTCCAGAAGGATATTCTGAGATGTGCTCCGTATGTTTCTGCCAGTTTAACTATAGGCAGTTGATAATAGAGGCTACCGTTTCGTCTGCAAAAAAATGTTTCCCTCTCTAGGACTGAATCCCATTCTTTGAGTTTTTCATGACCTCATTATTTTACTCATTTTTGCCTTCTCTTTTCTTCTCTTCTTGTGTCCAGTTATTTTTTCTTTCTCTGATTTTTAGATTGTTGTGGCCTGTGCAACTTTTCCTCTAATTGCTTCTATCAGTTGCTTAGTCATGTAGGTATAAAACTTCTGAGTTGAACTTTGGTAAAAATAAATTGGTTCCCTACCCTAGAAGGGAAAACTGCAATACTAGATAATGAACATACACTGCCTACTCAGATTTGACATTTCAAATTTTTAAAAAAACTTTTTTGCTAATAGAGACAAGGCTGCTCTCACAAAGACTCCTTTGGCAATCGTTACAGTCAAAATGCACATATTGATTAGTATTCTCTGTGAAGCCCACTATCTACTTTGAAGAACAGTTCATTAAAATGTGTCCTGTTTTTACAATACAGAACTTGTGAATGCTGCTGAGGCTGTAAAGAGTAGTTTCTTAAAGGTTCCTGTAAGTCTGTATAAAAGTAGAAAACTTCTTACTGCAAAGTTGAGCTTCCTGAGGTATTCCAGGGTTTGCTAACAGTGATTTTGTTGTCATTTTCATATGTGGCTGTCATGGAGATACATTCTTTAGGAAAAATAACTTTCCTAGGAAGTAATAAGCTCATTTAATGAAAGTAACATACAGACACACACATATAGAAATTACTGTTCTTAATCAGTTTTCTTACTTTTCTTACTTTTAACAGGCATTTTTACATTATTTGTCTGTACTTTTTACAGGATATCCTTATTTAAAGAGGACTAAAACACCGTCCTCTTTACTCTGGTAATTTAAAAATAGCACAGTAATACTTTACAAGCAAAAAATCTTGCTAGGGAAATCAGCTGGCTGAAAGCTGGTTTCTTAAATATAAATGGTATATTTAGAAATCAATAGGTCAAGTTAAGGTAAACTAATTACACAGTAATTCCTAAATAAATTGCATATAATCCAGCAGAATGGTCAGGATTTCAGACAGGATTTTGATATTGCTACTCATGGAGAGTTAACCAGTGGGTGAAATGGCAACTTTGATAATAAAACTGTAATAACTATTGAGAAAAGCATTCAGAACACACAAGTAAGCACTGAATGGTTCTGAAAGGGTTTTTTTAAATTATTCCATAATTCTAACTGACTTTTTTTCTACTAATTGTCTTTAGAATAATTTGAAAAAGTTGTGAGTTTGAAAATCCTGGTTTTGATTGTTTCTTTTTTGCAGATGGCAAGTAATGAATGACGTGCACAGACAGAACTGGTGCAGCCCAAAGGGCTGTTTTTGGAGAAAGATGGTGGAACTTGGCTGAGGACTGTCAATTACATTTTCATTTAAACAATTTTTAATAGATTGTATCAATTTAAAATAGAGTGAAAAAATATTGTAAAAAATTCTTGTTTTATTCCTACTTGGGAACACTCAATTCATATGAGAAAATACAATTAGAAAAATAGACTGCTATGTATAATGATAGCAGTAAATAAATATTTAATTTGAAAACTAGGGAAGCTAAAATTAAAATTTAGAACTATTAAAGATAAAAATTTGACAAATCAGGATCAAAAGGAAGTATATCACATTGAGAAAAAATTAACATGCCATAGCTACAGTAAAACAAACAGAAATCATTAATCGCAAAGCAATAGAAGATAAGATTGTGATAAAAATCCATTTTTGTTCTTTTTCTTAAAAAATATGTATTCGCAGGTTTTTATGATAGAGTTTTGTTACTACATTAGAATTAGAGAAATTCTCAAAGAGGTATAATTAAAGTGGACTAATTTAAAATCAACAAGGTCTCAGTGATTTCCATATAGTATTTAAGGATTTGGAGAAGAAGTGCTAGAAGGAATTAAAACAAGTTTATTGATCTCAAAACCAATTATTATTAATGGGAATTCTCCAAATGAAATTTTTGTAGTGAAATCTTGAAATAATTTCAGAGTACTACTCTAAAATTTTTACCACTGTTTCTTATGATTTCAGGCATAAAAAGTGATAAAGTTCTACACAGAAGTGAGAAAGATTTTTTTTTTTTACTAAAACTAAAAAGGTTAATATATTAAAAAAGTGATACTTCTTTATGGTTGTATGTAAAGTTATGAATTAAGGTACTCATAAATACATCTGCACAGAGGTGTGAAGCAGAAGAAATCTGCTTCTTAGAGAAGCAGAAAAATCAAGTTTTTAGGACAGCTGCTCCAAGGATGCTAGGATGGAGCATTGAGCTGTTCTCAACTTGCTTTCTGCTGTTCTCCTGTGTGAGGCTGAGTAGCTGTCCCAAAGATGTCATTATTGACACAAACTTGTGGAGAGCAGCATTTTGATCAGCACTTGGGGAAACCCAAACAGGTGTTTAGACAAGTTTCTGCTCCTCTTTCTGGTGGGGACTGCCTTTTCCTACTGAAAAGCATGGACACTTTTGCTCTCTTTGTTCAGACAGACACAGATGTGCACAATGACTCCTTCTGTCTATTAACCATGTAGAGTTACATCTTAACTAGATCTCAGCTCAAATCCTGAGAACTGAAAGGTGTAGCTTCTCTCCTTGCTGACTGATCTAGATGAAGTTTACTCACAGCCACACAACTGAGCAGACTCACATAGAAACCAGTTAGTAGGGGGGTTAAACTAAAGATAGGGTAGACTGCAGTGACATAGCAAAGGGCTTGGACAAACAAGCAGATTGCCCAGTAGCATGTTTACTCACTAGACAGACTTCTTTTGAACTCACTCCATCCTATTTTCCTCCCTGATCAACCCTGGTTCCTCCTCTTTCTAAGCTGTGGCCCTTCCCATAAACATCCTACAATAGATATTGTTCAGTTTCACAGTGTCCTTATAACACATTGTAAGAAGTCTTGTACAGTCCACAAGCCCCTGTGGGACTCTAGATAGTCTCATTTCCTCTTTCTTTTCTCTGATACAAGGATCTGCTGGAAGATAGTTTTTAAGACCAGGTTTGTGAGGTTTTTAGTGATCAATCAGTGAGATGAGAACTCTTTTCTTTGCTAATATTTCCTTCATTTCCTATTCCACAGAGCTTGTGCATCATGTTTTAGTTAATTTTACAGTATCTTTTGGTAAGATTTTAGGCTGAATAACTAATAATCACAGACTCTGAAAGCAGAAATGCCTCCATTCTGCTTATCCCCACATTAAGGATTAAGAGAAAGCTTGGAAAAAAATTCCAAAAACTACAAATACCTAGAGGGATGTATGAAAGAAAACACTAGGTTTCAATTAGTTACTTAATAATTAAGCATAAGTGGATAGGTGAAGGAATATTGCGTAATGATATAAGACAGTCAGGGCAGAGCATTTTTTTCCATATTTTTCTTTCAATGGCACTCCTTTTTTTGTTTCTTTGAATGTTTGTATCACTAAGTCTAGAGTAGTATTTTTTTTTTTTTAATTGGTACTGTTTGTATTCCAAGAATTGTTTGGAAGATTATTAAAGCTAACTACAAGACTATATAGGCAGATGACTGTCATTTCACTACATTTACTCCTTCTCTTTACTGGACTTAATGCGATCTCTTCATCTTTCATGTTCTTACTGATACTAAAATTTTATACTGAGTTTTTAAGAATGTTAAACTTCCAAAAATCTACTGAATAGTCTATGGTTACCTATAAATAATTGCATTTTTACAATGTGGTCGTATCTTCATAGACTGGGGGTTTTTTGGGTAGTACCTTCAAATCTACAAATGTCTTATCAATGCTTCTTATCAATGCCTTCTATATGCTTTATGGTGGTCAGATTTATTAGTGTTTTCATAAAATCAGTAGTATATAGATAAACATTTCCTGATTTCAGGTAATTTTTCAGTTATCTTTATATATATATATATATTTGTGGAAATGTATTCCTTTGTCATTTTAGTGCTGATTATTTTACCTCCCTCACAGCTTCTTAATGTAAGTATTCTGTGTTCTGTCATCTGCATTTGGGGCTTGAGCAATTATAGGAATAGATTATACCCTATGTGTATGCCCTATGCCATTCTTCTTTCCTTGTAGAAAATTTATTTAATGCCTAAGTGATTTTATAATAATCCTTGTTTTCTAGAAAAAAAAATATATTCTCTACCAGAATACTGGGGATGTATGCAGCAAAACTGCTTAATTTAATTAATAGCCACATCATCATTCTGGTATTGAATGATCTGAAATATACTTCTATTTTTTTGTACCCTGAAAAATGTTTGTTTTCTTGGGAACCCTAGTAAGAAACAAATATACAAACAAAAATACTGGGTTTACTTACCAAATATTAACTGAACTAAAGACTGGTAGAGAAAACACTGGCAAATATTGTGACACATATGATAAAAAAGACCCAATGAATCTCTGGTTTCTCACATTTTTTATTGCTTTATAAAAGATGCAATCTTAAAATATGATTCAATGTTCTCAGTTTGATTACATATTGACCTGGAAAATCTTACATGACCTGTATGGACTCAATACACTGACTACAAAACCTGTTCCTTCTGTTCTGAAGCTAAGAAATCATGTATTACATTAAATTCAGCAGCAAACTATTTGGTTCCAGTTACTGCAAGTGATCTGTCATAAAAAGCAAACATGTAAGCTAATTGTGTTTACAACTATATTTGTTTTCAGTTTCTCTGCATTTCTGAGTCGTTGCAAGGCCATACAGGTAATTTTTTAGAAAGTAGAAGTTTTTTTCTTTACTTTGGTCATTAAAAATGTACTTTACGCCCATGGCTGTTCAATAAAAAAGGGATTTTTTGCCCTGTAATCTGTGTCTTATTGTATGGAAATATGTGCTCACTCTCAGAGAATGGGATTCAACTGTACATAACCAAAGGTTTAAGAAGGGTCCAGCTCTTTAGCTGTGCAGAATGGTTAGTAAGAACAAAATGGGGCTTGTTTTCGTGGGAAGCATAAGATCAAACTATCCTGCTACAAGCATTTTAAACTCAGCAGTTCACAAACTGAGGGAAGGAGTGCACGGCTACTCAGAGGTCAGATGGTGTTACATAATTTCTCAGCAAGATGGGAAATTACCATAACAGCAAAGACGAGAGAAGCTCTGCAAAAGAAGCTGCTGCAGAGCTCCTGATGGCCAGGGACAACATTGCCACACCTTTCTCATCGGTGCTCCCTACCTCGCCCCTCTGAGAGTTATAGTCAATGTCCTGGTTTTCTGAAGCAAAACCCTATATACTCTCCTATTGATAGAAGGTTGGGATTGAAATAATTTGTATTTCTTATCAAAATATATCTGATATTTGGAGTTATGTAAGGGAAATACAGGGTGAATATTCATGTTGGCTGTTATTGGGAAATGTTAACCAATCAAAAACGGAAGCAATGAAAGCAAAGTACTGATTTCACCATATGGGAAAGGCAAATAATGACATATTAATGCTATTTTTTGTTCTCATAACCTTTTTTAATCTTTTTTCTTTGATTATTTCTTATTGTTTTAATCCATATTTTAAATAGGCAACTGTTATTTTTTTATAAGCACAACTTAAATACTTTCAACTCTAAAATTTTCCCTAATCGTAAAAAGTTTCATAAGACTCCTAAAAAGGGCAGACACCTCAAAAATGACAGATTGTGAAAATTTATGTTGAACATTGCATACAATTTTTACTGAAAATCCCCTGACATGACTTGTCTCCATTTTCAAACATATATTCAGGAAATGTTAATGCATTCCGGTTAATAACATTATGGACCTTTTTTATTCCAAACCCTTGGAGGAAAAACAAAAGAACAGAAGCTAAATATAAAGATAACATATGTAAAGGAATTATTTTACTTCCTCTCTATATATGATTTATGAAATAAATATATGAAATTTAAAGTAAGAAAGGTATCCAACTCAGTAACAATACATAGTATACTGCAAATATCCTCTACAACACAAAATCTGCCATCTATTTATGTTTGTTTTATACTTGTTTGTTCTTAGAGATATCCACGATTCAGCTGGATGAAGTCCAGAGCATAATGCTCCAGCTTTGGAGGTAACTCCAGTTTTTGCAGAGAATTGAACCTACGTAGATGACCTACACAGGATACTTACAACACAAATCTTTTTATCATTCTGTCCTAATTAGAAAAGGCCACATTTTATCAATACTGTAACTTAGTAGATGTTTATAGCTTGGTGATGTAATAGATAAGGGAGTTTAGGTGAAGGTGTAGACAGGACTGAAGCTTGTATGTTCTTTTAAGAAAACATCACTAACAATTCAGCAGGACCTCATAGGAATCAAAATTGACTTTTTCAGCCGTGTATTCTGTGAATGTAAGACATGTAGAAAATACATCAACAATGCCGGAAACATCTAAAGATAGGCAAAATTATTTTTTCTTCGTCATCCCCATTAAGCTCCTTGAAAACCAAAGAAAGAAAGAAAGAAAGAAGAAAACCTCCACAACATTTGAAAAGGTAATAAAGACTTGCTAAAACAGTCTTTAAATTAGCTGAGTTGTAAAGCTCCAAATTATGCAAACAGACTTTTCCAATTAAAACCAAAAACAAAAAAGAACCCGGTTAGTTTTACTGTAAGATTGTTATTCCTAACTTCTTATAGCTGTAGGAGATAAAATTTTTCAAATATTTTGCAGTTTTGGGATTTTTTTCCCATTAATTGTTGCATTCTTCATTAAAAAATGTCTTCACAGACAATAACCTTATTAAAGGCATTTGGCCAGTTTCTCCTGGACAATCTCTACCACCTGCATTCATGCATGTCTGGATCCCATTCTCAGTATAATTTGGTGGAGGGAAGAATAAAAAAGTCTAGAACAGAACCTCAGAGACAAATTCACACATCTGTTCCTCCAGGTGATCTTTTATTCTTTTTCATTTTTAATTAATGAAAAATAATGGTGCTGACACAAGTTAATTACTATGAAAAATTACAGTTTATGCTATTCATTATTTTAATGGCAAATTACTTGAGCTTTTTAAACACTATGCATAAGCAATTAGAAGTGTTCATAAGTGTTCATAAGGAGTTCACCCGTGATTTTTTGTATGAGTTTGTACTCAGTGTAGTGAAGGGGACACACAATATTTTTCATTGACTACTGAGGTAACACAAGAGATATTAATCATGAGCCCTCTATCTGAGGGATGAAAATTAAGAACAAAGTGAACATATGTTGATGTATCAGAGGTCAATCAACAATACACAAAAATATTCCTTATAGATAATTTTTTCTCAGCATATTTAGAAGAAACATGATTAAACTATGTTATTTGAAAAAGATTTAATGTAAGTATTTGGAAATACTGTCATATCTTCACCAAAACATTAAATTATGTCTTGAAAAATTAGAATTAATATTCTCCTAATTTGTTAATTAGATTACAGTTAAAATAATGTTTCTTCTGTATCTTGTTTTCTTATAAATACATTAATTGAAAATGTATATGTGATATTTTTCATATAGTTATAGATAATTTATATTTGAAAAATTATAAACAATTCTAATGTATGCATGAAAATAACTATGAAAAATTACTCACCCAATATATGAAAACAGGTTGCTTTGCTTTTTATTTTAGACATTGAATTTAAGAGAATGTGCTTTTACACAGATCACTGGTATACTTTGAATGATGCATGGATTAACACAAAAACTAGCTCAAGAAGTGCTGTTATACCTGTTTATCTTTCATCTAATTAGCTTTTAGACAGATTAAATCCTACTTCATTATTCATCAATCTACTGCTACATTAACCTTATAGAAATCGTATTAGGTTCAGGACAAGGATTATTATGAATCACAGAACACAAACTGTAAAATAGTACTTCAATATACATCTGATCCCCAAAACAAAACCAGACTGCTGGGATAAGATTTTGCAACATACTAGAAATCAAAGGAAGCATAAAAAGTAGTACATGGAAGTAAAAACCCCCATTCCATACTTTAAAAATATGGTAGACATTAAGTACAATGATTTCTGCAAATATTTTATTCCTGACTGGAGTACATCACTTCAATATATCAGTCTCATATACCAGAAATTTGGAAAAGACAGAAATTTCTAGCAGATCAAAAACACTTGTCAGGAATAAACTAACTTTTACACATTTGTTAAATTATATTTCTTTTGTAATATAAAAACAAATTAAATGAAAACTTTTATACCAAATATGTAATATACCTCATGATTCAGAAGCTAGGATTTATCTTATTTATTTGTTTGTTTTTTTGTTTATTATAAACAAGACTTGGTAAGATCTAGGGTGCCCATTAGATCAAATGGTAAATATAACCAGAAAATTGTAAATACAACTGAAATCTTATTTTAAATTTGTGACATTGCTGCTAGGCATTTCCAGAGCAGATGTCTGCAAACTACAAACAGGCTATGCCTTTGTAATTCAGACAGACACTGGGAACAATTCAAATATCACTGAACCCATTTTCATTTAAAGCTAATAAATACATGATCTAAGAATCTTCAAATCTTGGTGTCTGTTATCTAGACATTAACTCTCTGTTCCTCCATACCTCTGTTGCTTGCTTACATTTCATGTAATAGATTAGATTCAGCAGGGATACTCACCACCCCGTCCAAAAAAAGGAGAAAAGTATTCATTTAGATTCTCTATCTTCTGAGCTTGATTGATATCCTATCAGCATATAATTTAAAAAATACTTGGCAATCAAGAATATGGGTTATCACATCAATAAACTTAATGTCATTTATGTTACTGTCCTTTACGTAACTAAGCTTGAGAGACCTGTGACGTGTAGAAGATGGGGGGATCCATTACCTTTTACATTGCTGTGATTTTTTCCATCAAAATCATTAAGGGATATTTTAAACCTCTAAGTATGGGAGCAACACAATAACAGCAAAGGATAACATTTTTTTAAAAAAGTTTGATAGGATGAAAAACTTGCAGGAATGGTTTCAAACGGTATTCAAAAAGTAGGACCCATTGAGTATTATAAAACCCAATTCATAGTTTACATGTAATGGGCCAAATTTGAAAAAGTGACTTCTAACAATTTGAGATATCTTAGCTGTCCACCTATAGTCTCATTACTAAAAGCAATAATAAAGAACATATACCAGCTCAGCACAGTGTGTCTATTACACGTTTACTTGCCAATTTTAAATTATTTACCAAAATAGCTGGACAATAAAAAAAAAAATCTAAAAAATTAGTCAAATGGTTAACTTAAAAATGTCAAGATCAGACAATTCCACACTACATGTAATGTTTGCAAGTGAATGGGTCTATTAACTGGTTATAGACCCAAAATGAGGAAGTCAGTCCCTTATTTATCTAAACTTTAAAATGGCATGAAAGATTCAAGGAGTTGAAAGTACATAATGTTTTAGACTGCTCTTCATTATGTTTTATTCCAGATTAAGATAGAAAACAAACAAACAAACCAATTTTTTTTTCCAGTTTGATGATTTCTTCACATCCTGGATTTTGGTATTTGTAGAAAGTGTGTAAAGCAGGCTGGATTAATAAAAGCCTGCCACCAGTGGGTCCCAGAACAGGGATATTCATGCTTATAACTGAGGTCCAGCATTTTAAACCCATAAGGTCTGAGATCAGATGACAATCACACAGAATGAAAGAAATCTGAAAAAATACATGTTAGTATATCTACCACTGTAAAATAATTTCAGAGCTTTTCAGCTATTTCTCCCCAAATAGTCCAAGAGCAGAATCAGGCATTTTCAATATGCAATTTGGCTCATTCTAATGTAATTTTCTAATATAGGTCAAAAGAGATGTGCCCCAGAAGTTCATGATTTATCCCTGTGCATTACAAAGTGAGTGCCTGGTAAATAAATCAGGGACTCGATGTAAACACTTGCATTGTAGATGTCAAAAGGTTGGTGAGATGAATTCCTCTTCATGGCATGAAAAGTCTCCATAGTCCTGCTATAAATTGAGACATAGACACCAGCAATCGGAAAGAAGCCTGTGAGAATTTATTTATGATTGCTGGGAAACATTATATATCAGCTTAAAGAATGTCTCCTGCCCCCTACCTTTCTGCAGCCTGGCCAGCAAAACATGAGCCATGATCAGTCTTAGTCAAAGGGGAGGTTAACAGCTGGCTGAACATTTAAGTCTTTCCCCTCCCATTTGTCTCCCTTGGAAAAACATCTTTACTGACTCTCAAATTCCCCTTCTACTCCTGTGAGGGAACAAGACACAATCAAGAACTGCTATTCCTTCTTGCCCTGCTTGAAGTTCTCAAAAAATGATGCTCCAAGTAACCTGATTCATATTGATAGGCAAAACAGGAAGGATACAGATAAGCAGCAGACCCAGAACATACATAAGGAATTCACAAGTAGATAGAAAGAGAGGTATGGTTAAATTTCTCTTAAACATATTTGGATAAAAAAGCAGTGAAATCATGCTTCCTATCTTGCATAAAATTAAATTAGTTCCTTGCTGAATTATATGCAGACTGAATTTCTCTGCTGAATTGCAAAATTCTGAAAGTCAAACAGAAAAAAAAAATTCAATTTAAGTATGGTAATTCGGAGTCTGTCTGATGAATCCCATTTTAAACTTGCATTTTGATATTTTCTTCTAAAGAAAATGTAACATCCTAATCCCATCAAAGAAAAAGACATGATTACTTGGACTTGTGCAGCATTTAGTCAGTGCTCATTTGTTCTGTTCTGGTCTGCAGTTCAGCTTAAGTTTGATGTATCATATTAATCTATTTTGTAGAAGTTGATCAATTAACTTGAAAAAACTCTGTGTAGTGTTGATTCAATCATATAACAAGCATAATTTAATACAAATCATGCATCAGACATTGATTTTTCTCAACTGCTTGGTAGAATTAGCATCACTAAAGATGCAGCCAAGCTGAACTAACAATATTAAGCATTTCTGCAATTTATCTCTTGCTATAATGAACAGTAAGTGATATAATGACCAACAAGATTAATGATAAAATAGACATGCTAGTTAGATTCACTCCACAGTACAATTCAAGACAGTGTGACTTGAAATAATAACTGGGAATGCTAATATAAAGATGAACTTGTTGCTGGAATTGGAAAAAAAAATTTATTTATCCAGTAGTTATTTTTTAGTTATATAAATTTCAAGTTCCCAGGCTTACTGCTGTTAATGTTAGTGTCAACGGGTAATCTAAAAAGAAAAAAAAAGCCCAAACATAAAAATTTCAGAATAATTCAAATGTTTTTTCATTATTTAAAGCCAAGAAAATAGTTTATAGAAACTTAATTGAAATTTCTCCACAAAGCATCAACAATTTTTTTAGTACTTCATATTTATAGTAAGAAACCTATCAATCATATGCAGCTTTTAGATTCCAGACCAGAACAAAAGAAAACAGAGGTTCAGTATAAAAGAAAAAAAAGCAACTGTTTATGAAAAGAAATATTTGGAAATGTTTTCTGTCAATTTATTTCAGATCTACTGAAGACTGAAAAATCTTGTTGACTCCTTATCAGTGGTCAAATTCCATTTGTTATATTTTTGTTCTTATATTTTCTGATTGTGTGTGTGTGTGTATATTTGTGTGTTTTGTTATTTAGGTTTGGTGGTTTTTCTGTTTTGCTTGTTTTTGGGTTTTTTTTCCCAAACACGGTAGAAATCTTGTTTTCTACTGAAAACTCTTGGCATTGGCATAGACCCTGCTCTGCTCTCTAGTGTTATCTCCCTGGAAAATAGAAATAAAGTAAATTTGTTTTGAATTTCTAGGACTGATTCCAACATATTTTCTAGCACAAGTCACAATTTTCAGAAGGAAAACAAATGTTTAGGTTACCAAGCTATAAAGAAGGTCCCTTGTGGCCAGTGTTACTAGAATGTCAGACTGACCATAAGTCTGCTTTACTGTCATGTTATGAAATACTGAAACTATTCTCACAATTTGAAACATGGAGTAGGTTCATAGCATCAGTGCTCTCATTTGCTGCCTTGAAAGTTGTGTAATTACAGTATAATTTTTATGAAGTTTAATTTTAAATACCTAATGGATGAGAATGACAATGTTGAATGCCACAAACTGAATCAATAATATTTTGCATTTGGTGATAGAAAATTGAATAATTCTTCCAGCATGCCAAACCATGTCAATTTGATTTGACATATCAAACACAAATAATTGTTTTTATACGGTTAAGACTTTTTCTTAGCAATTTGTTGGAAAATAATTTCAAAATTCTAATTGAAAAATACCGAAGTGATTTGTACACAACAAATCAATTGCTTTTTGAATATTTTTTTATAAGTGAAGTTTTGAAATTTTGTTTTCCATATGCTTAAGGAACTTGAATGGAGTAGCAAGATGCTGCTGTTTCTGAGATCTTCAACAACGGCAGGATAAGTCATGAAGCAACACTGACAGCTGTTTCATTAGTTTACTATAGTCTGGATTAAAAAAAACAAAACCCATGCATTTATATTTATAGAAGTATTTTATTTAATTTAATAAACAATCCTAGATATAGCTAAACAGTGTATCTTGAATCCCACTCTGCACTACTTCTATTTGTCTCAGTGATATGAAAAATAATAATAGACAAGTCTTGGCTTTCGATTCCACAGCCTTCACAAACTATCTGATCAGTGATAAAGTATCCATGAATACTTATTAAAATTTTTTACTATTTTATTATTCCTAGGATCATAAGTCAAACCCCTCTCCCCCTCCAGCAAAACAAACCAAGAAAAAAACAACAACAACAAAAAAAGTAAAATTTGAGATTAACATCTTCCTGAAAATTTTGTTATTTATTTCTTAGTTGGGCAAATATGCTTAAAGTTAACCATCTCCACTGAGCAAAGGCAGGGAAGAAGTTTCCTTTGTACTCAGTCAAGTGTTGAAGGTTTCAAATGTCCTGGAACACCAAAATTGATTTTCTTTACCAGCATCATTCTTCAATACATATTTTAGCACCTTAATATATCTTGACAGAGTCTCTGTTTTTTTACAACAGTTAAAAAAATTTCCTCTACCTGACTTCACTAAAATACCAAAATTTGGCTTATTTATAGCAGTATGGTTGAATATAGACCTTCCAAATTTTCCCTCTGTAGTATAATTCTCATTTTTACTTTTTTAATGTAAAAGGCTCTTTGGTTTTTTGTCATGATAATTTTACTCTTGACTCCTAAGTGTTAATCAAAAGAGGATGGTTTGGTGTTCCATTAATGGCAAATCGAAGACAAAGCTTTTAAAGAAAAAAATCAGAAGCTACTGAGATTTCACCCACCATACTAAATCTACGTCCCAGTTATTCTTTTCAGACCTTAGCCTGAGTTTTTAAGACTTAAAGACATTTACAATGCAAGGTAAAGAATTAAAGAAGCTGAGTGAGCTCTTTGTTGTGACCCATGAATGGAGAGACGGGAAGCCACAAGCAAGAGTCAAAAAAACACCCAATTTATCATGTAGTTTCTTCTAGTTGTATCAAGGACAGTTTTTGTAGGCTCAGTGGAACGATAAAAGTCTGGAAGATTTCCTTCCTGAAGAATGTCCAAGAGACTGATTTTCCATTCAGGACTGCATCCCAAAAGGCCTCTATCAATCAGGCCACTAAATAAAGTTTGCCCACCAAAAGTCCAAGGTAGCAGTTTCTGCTCATCCTGGTGGTTACTTCTCTGGCCATTGGAAGTTCTATAATTTAAATTCTATTCCCAAGACAACCTCCAGTCATCATGTCACCCATAAATCCTTTTCTATTTGCAAACAATAGGTCCAGTGGGATCTGTAGATTTCCTTTCACCAACTATGTCAGGAATTATCTCCCACACAGGAATGTTCCCTCCAGGGACCTTCTAGATTGTTTCCCTCAAAGTGTGTTGTATTTCCAGCAGATATCTGATAAATTGGAGACCCTCACAAGGGCAAGAGCTAGATTTCTACCAGCTACTTGTAGAATATTTCATCTATCTCTTCATGCTGGTTGGATTCCTGATAACAGACTCTAACCAGCTGTTAGAGCTGTTCCCAGTTCTTCTAAACACTTAACCCTGCTTTCACCATTGCCAAGCTCAAGCTAGTAAATACACTTGGTAGTATTAAAAAACCTCCTCTATCCCTTCTGAGGAGTTTGTAGCCATTTGTTGCAGCACTCTAGTTTCCTGAGTCACCCACCATCTTTCCGTGATTGCAATTTTATCATAGTTTTCCTGCTGGACTGTGGCCTTAAATATTACTCTAAAAGCAGAAATCCCACTGAAGTGCTTTAGTATGTTTTTCTTAAATGGAGATACATAAATATCCTAATTCTTCTTCTTAATTTCTCCTGTTTGTTGTCCATGCTGCCATGAATTATTGTAGGTTCATTTTAGCTGAGTTATTGATCCCACCATCTGTTTGGGTGGAGCTAATTCCTATGTGAAAATTCTCAAATTTTTCTGTGGTTTCTAACACATCAGCAACCATTACATCTCTGCTGCTGTGTGTTATCTCCATTCTGTGGCTCCACTGAGGTGACTATGATGCTATGGATATTAGTAAATTGATGTTTCAAATGTGCTCCTGTGTACCCAACACATGACAGAACAGACCAAAGGACCTTGACAGCAAACCTCAGTCTTTAATGCACTACCTCCAGGTTTACCTCTACTGAGGGTTGTTCTAGCCCTTCCCTCCTTAAGTCTACTATAATGCTCTTTCAACAAGCCCTGACAAACTCCTGCACAAAGATCCCTGGAGGCAGGTGTATCACATCTGCTGCCAGCAGGCTCAGTGTTTTGTAACATGAACTAGGCTAGACCAGGCTAGGCAAGGCTTAGCCAGAACAGTGAGAGCTGGAAGTGACTTGTAATGATCATCTAAGCCAAGTGTCAACTATCAAATTCTGCACACTTTTCAAATTTCTGTTTTTGCACTCAGGGCTTTTTAGTTGGCTGGTTGAAATTTTAGCTTTAGTGTTTGTCTTCTTTTTGGTTTGGTTTTTTTTGTTGTTGTTGCTGCTTGTTTTGGTTTTTGTCTTTAGTTTGTTTGTTTGGGGTTTTTTGGCTTCTTTTTTTTTAATGAAAATAAGAAATTACAAAGAGGAAAAAATAAAGGTCAGACTAGAATTTTCAATAAAAACTATGTATCTCAAAATATATATCTGGTATTAATTAAAATTAATCTGAATTAAAAAAGAGGTACAGAAAGCATATTGGTAACAAGATTAAATTTGAAACTATTTAGCCTTATCCGGAAGAAATTTGAAGCTGTTGAAGCTTATCCTTTTATGGAAAAGAGTCACAAAGCAAATTTCACAAAGTGCACTAGAAAATTGTGCAGTTCTGAAAATGGATGAAATTATTTCCTAATCGTGATTTCACTGGCGTACTTGTGGCTGTCAGGAAATACTTTCCTTTGTCCTAGGTGTCTTCACTTGATTTCATGCCAGAAAACCATCTGCGGTTACTTTAACATGAACCGGTTTAAAACCCAAATACAATTTTTAATTTTGATTCTTTTACCCACTAATTCCATGCAATTACTATGTATCATGCAAACAATGTCTTTTTCATTTGCCCTGAATTTACTTGCTAATACTTTGAGTGCCCTTTTGTTCTGTTATGAAAGGTGGCTGTAAAAGAGGGATTGAAACCCATCGAACTTTTGTGATTTTCTTAATGCATCAAAGTCACTTGTTTATGTCTTCCTAATTTGTGCTATCTTTTCTTGCATATAAAGCCAACCAACTTCATACTGCACCTCTTCAGCTCTTCAGGTTTCTGTTTATAATTTGAAATGAAGACAGCAGAAGAACCAGGAAGATATTCCTGGTTCTTCCTTGAAAGTAATAAATTTTTCCTGCTCTGTTCCCTGTACTTTTCTTACTACATTTTTACCATCTGATGGTCTTCTCACCACTATATTTTTCAATCTGTCATATATGCAAGCAAGTAACTGATATTCTGATGTTCTTAGGTATGTCTGCCCCTTTGCTGAGCACTCAAATTTGACCCTATCTATTAATAAAAGCACACCTGTCTTGTAGTTAGCAGCCAAAATCTGTTTATTGAATTCATGTGGTCAGAAAAATTTTGGATAAAAACTTTTTCACTGATGTTCTGTGTATGACATAAAATGTTCATGTTAATGTACATTCCTAGACAAATTGCAACTTTTGTGTTCACCAGTCCTTCATTTTCCAAATTGGTGATGAATATCTTTTGATCGATTTAGTGTCATTTATAGTTATACAAGTCCAAAAGTAATTTCATGAAAGATAATAAATGAAAAAGAAAATAATTTGTGTTAGATATACTTTTAAAGTAAGAGCTCATCATAGAGAAAGATTGGCTTGTGAGAGAAACCAGAGACAGGAAAATAACTTCAATTAAGGAAAAAACATGTCCTATTTATTGTAAATATCCCAACACATACTCTTAGAGTGTTTATCATATCTTTATATATTCTTGTTGGACTATACAGTTTTAGTTTGCCTGATATGATCCATGCAATGGTCCTAAGGGAGCTGGCAGAAATGCTTACCAAGACACTGTCCATTCTCCAGCAGTCCTGGCTAAGAGAGCTGCCATTTGACTGTAAGTTAGCAAATGTGGTAAGAAGGGACAGACTACAAGCCTGTCAGTCTGACCTGGGTGCAGGGGTAGATTATGGAGCAGACCATTGTGAATGCCATCAGGCAGCAGTACAGGATAAGCAGGGGATCATGAACATGGATTTATAAAAGGCAGATCCTGCTTGACTGACACATTTACTCACAAGTCTTCCTTTTTACTTGTTTTTAGTTCCTGAGGAAACTTGGGTGGTTTAGCCTGGAGAAGAGGAGGCTCAGGGAAGACCTCATCTCTCTCTTTTCCTGAATAAAAGAGAAAGGACAAGAAGAAGTGGCTTCAAGTTGCACCAGGGGAAGTTTGGATACAAGGAAAATTTTCTTTACCAAAAGGGTTGTCAAGCCCTGAAACAGCTTTTCAGAGAAGCGGTTAAATCACCATCCCTGAAGGTATTTAAAAGTTATGTGAATGTAGCACTCAGGGGCATGGTGTAATGCTGGATCTGGCAGTGCTGCATTAACAGTTCAGCTTAAGGATCTTAGAGGTCTTTCCCACTCTAAAGAATTCCATAATGCTATTGTAGTCTTTCTCCCGAGAATGATACATAAAATGTTTATTCTGTCACACAGCACTGAGGAACACACATTTTGAGTCAGTAAATATACTAAGATGAAGAACCTGGTCTATTAAGGAATAAAGCTGTATAGTAAATGAATAAGCAAAAATTGATAAGACAAACTTGCAGTCAAAATTTAAAATAAAAATATGATACAAGAAAGCAGATTTCCTCCAGAAACTCCCTCAATACCTTAATATAAATTGATCACATTTGTCATCTCCTTTAAAAAATTTTAAAGCCAAATTGATTTCTTTTTCTTATTTCCAAAAGGAATTGTTTTACTGCTTAGTTTACAAGCCCTAGAGTATAGCAGATCACCAACATCAGTACGGCAGGTCTTAGCAGTCAATGATGCTGTGGTATCACTGACTTTTCATACAGCATCACAATTTTTTTCCTGTTATACCATTCTGTGAGCAACCAAAGAGAAATGTTAAATAAGAAATTTGAGGATTAAATTCAATTCATTATTATATAAATTATAAATTATAAAATGGAGAACAGGTGTGACAATACAGATGTCTGCATGAATCACCACTAAAAAGAAAAACATCAAGTTTAATCTGATGACTGTTGGTGGGTCACTAAATTCAGCACTAAGGAAAAATTTTAAAAAATAATTGAAAGACTAAATGTTAATGGAAAGTTCTTTTAAAAAGCCATGTGCTATGTTTTGACCAGATCATAGTGATATTAGGGAACAAACAGAACTAAGCTAAAAAAACCCCAGTATTCCTGTAATTGCAGATAATTGGAATCCTTTAGCTAACATATGATGATTTTTGTTATATTATCTCTTTAAATGTATTACATACTTAGAGTAAGATTAATTCAATTTCCAAAGATTAATGCTTTACTAGGCTTTTCATAAAAAAATTAAATTTACTTCAAACTTACATATTTATGTTTTCAAATTTTTTTCACTGTTAGTGAGATTATTTTAATACAATTTAATTATGCAAATTATGCAAGTTTACAAGTTGTTGAGGGATTTCAGTCTTAAATGCTCCACTCTTAAGATACTTTGATGTTCACAGAAGGAATGATCACAGTGATTTTTTTCTGTGGGGAAATTCCTAACTACAGGTGTTAATGGAACTTCACAGAAAATTCGTTACGTTTTCCAGCAGTCAAATAAAATCTCAGTTTTGACTGAATATAATGGTGTAAGAAATACATTCTTCTTAAAAGAGACACCTGCCTAAATGTCCGGGGTAGTCTCAGATTGCTCCATGATACCATTTCTCACAGCATTGGAAGTGCAGCCCAAATTCTTGAAAATTAGCAAGAATTACATATTTCCTAATAATGTAAGTAAATGGACTCCTCATGGAATCAATGGACAGAATTAGACACAAAGAGCATTATTCCGGACTAATGCCAGAAGATATTGATGGTTTATTTCCTGTGAGAAGGATTTTAACCTTTTTTTTTTTCTTTTGATTGAGGAAGACATCATTAGTTTAAAAAAATGCTTTTCCATCTCTTAACTGTAATGTTATGGTTTGTAGATAAGTAGGTGCCTATATTTTCCTGAGTAGAGCAGATATTTTTAAAAAAGCAAAAAACCCTAAAATTACTATGATAAGATATTAGCTTTGTTCTCCCTAAACAGGCTAAATTTCACTCTTTCTTTTATGCATCATGTTGCTGTTTTTCTCTTCTCTCTACAGTGATATTTGAGGCACAGTTAAAAAAATTGAATTTGCAGCTTTTCAGGTTTTGATCCATTTCTGGTAAACCCATTTTAAAAAAAGATCTATTTATAAATGTGGATATACACACACTTTTTTATTATATAACTATATAATATTATATAAGTTGCATGACCAGTGAACAGTGTCATTGCAGGTGGTGTTTTAGCATTTAATATTAAATTTTAAAATAATTTAGGGGGTTTGTTATTATTTATAATTACTTTAACATTCTGTATCATTATGAAGCTTCAGAGTCAACAACTGAAAAATTAGTAAACAAATTTCTGTTATAAGTAGTCTTAATCCTATAGTAAATAAGTTTAAAAAAGACTTCAATTCCTGGTCATATTCTTTTTTTTCCACAGTGTTTTTGTTTCAATCAGAATCAAAACAGATATTAAAAAAAAAGACACCTCTAAAGCCACTGAAAAATGTAAATTTGTTAATCTAGATTTTACTGGACTTTGTAAACAAGTTTCTGAACTGTGCTTTTCTTTTTTCCTTGGGTTGCCTAGGTCTTCCCCAATATATTAATTTATTTTCTTCAGTCCTGGATTTGAATCAAAGACGGCTGATATCAGTCTGGTGTGATGGGACTGCATCAACAGATCAAAATTATATGTGTGCACCTTTTTCTGATAAGGCCAAAAGCAGATGTAATAAACTAATAAATTATGTCCTAAATAAAGTTGCACTGCTTTGTGGTATGAAATAACTAACTACTAAATATAAAATAAAAAACTTGTGATAATGCTACACTACACGGCTCACATAATAGCTTGCCTATTGTTCCTGATGGAATCACAAAAAGAAAATAGGAAAAGGAGGAGGAAAAGAAATAGGAAAAAAATTAGATAAATCCCTCTTGGGAGGGCTTCTAAGTTACATACACACACACACACAAAAATCTTCCTAGCAAATTTCAGTTAAAACAAGATGCTGACGCAGCTATTGTTTTGTTCACAAAAAAGAAAAATTGCAAAACCCCTCTTTCTGATGGACATCCTGAAATGTCTTTCTTTTCAAAACCACCTTCTGAAAATAAAAGCTGTCTGGGATTCTACCACATATTAAATTTCCAACAGAGTGAAGATCTGGCTCAATTTTATGTAAATTTGCATAAAAACAAAATAATACAAAAAGTATTAAAAAAATAGACATTCAGAGGCTTGAACTTCCTTGTACATTTTTTGAGATCCGTACTTCCCCAAAGCCAGAAATAATTTTGTGGCCTTCAAAAATCTGATTTCAAATAAGACTGTTTGCATGGGAATTGTAAAAATCTAAAAATCTCATTTGGAAAGGGCAGACAACTGTTGCAAATTCAAGTACAGTACTTTTCATGAAAATTCTGTTTGTAAAGAAAATACTGTTGGACTAGATTAAAATGACTTCAGACTTCATCAAAATGGGGAGTTTTTCTTTAACAACCATTGTTTTAGGGTTTCATCTCACACAAAAATCTTACCTGTTGTATACATATATAAACTGTGGTTATATGTTAAATGATACTTAAAATGATAATTAGTTACATCTCTACTGCTGAAAGATTTTGAGTTAAAAGAGGTAATTTCTTTTTCTTTACTCAGGGTTTTTTTTTCCTTTTGGTGTGTACATTACTCCTAAGGTTGTGGTTTTTTCCAGCTATATAAGGAATTGTATTTTGAGTATGCTATTAATTCAGTACAGTCTCTTTAACCCAAAGGAGTGGAAGTCTCTCCAGGAAAAATGTATGCTCCAATTACAGCATTGGTAGGTTTGTATTACTCTGGATCTTCAAACAGAAATTTGAACTGTCATTGAAGGAAATAGTAGAGATGGACAGAGAATTTATCATCCTTTCCCTTTGTTTTTCAGAAAAAAAAAATGTTTATGTAAATTTTCTTAAGTAAAAGGATTAGATCTGGTAAATTTAGGACAGCATTGATTGATAGATGGATGCTGGTGGTATAAAGGAAGGGGTCAGACCATGGAATAATTTTCAAATTCTCATAACAACAAGCAATTAGACCAAGGTGTTCAGTGTGAAATTCTCTTTTTATTGAAGTGAATAAAAAGTGTTCCTGAAGGAAAAGGAGATGTATTTTTTTCATATTCAAACTTTTCAAGAGAATTATTTACGTAAACACTTCAAGAAAATATTAATAAGATGGACTACATAGGGGCTGCTAAATTTCATATATTATTTTTCAATATATTGTAGACAAATATTTTTCACTACTAAGTGGATTTTAGCAAATATTGTACAAATTCAAAAAATTCAAGCAGTACAACTCAGTATAGCAAAATTTTACTTCTACAGAAAGGTTTATGACACATTTGTTACTGTATTCAGATTTAAAAATGTAGAATCTGCTTTCAGGTAAGCAAGACTTGTACTAAGGTATACCAAACTATTGCCATGGAGTATTCATAGACATGGTGTTCAAGTTATTTTCTGCAATCTAGGTCTACAAAACAAGAACTAAGCTATAATTCAAATATAATTCAAATCATCAGAACTGCTGAACAAATTTATTTAATTTATAGTTTTAATTTTCAAAATAAAACACTTAACATTAATAAGCATCCAAAAGAAATACTGATTCTAACTGAAAGGCAATTTTTAATGCTGAATATGTCAAAACAGAAAAATTATGATCCTCTTAGTTAAATTGCTAGATCTTTCAGAATCATCCTGAATAAGGTAAATGTCATACTTGATTAAATAGCTTTTTCTGAAGGAACCCACATTATTCCAAAATTACAATATTTCTAATTAGAAACATTTATTTCAATTACATCCCATTTGAAAATGAAATTAATATTTCAGTAAACTTCAAAAAGTGGCACACTGATCAGTGTTAATTATGCAGAAATGAAACAAGATTGAAATCAAATTTTTTATTTGCCAGTCTCAAAATATAATCATATTTGTAGTGGGGGAAAAAATTTAAAAATATTGAGAACCCTTTGTGTTCTTTTTAGTGAGATATTTTTGTGCAAGTGTATACTGTGTACACAGGTGTCTCCTGTTCAGTCCACCATGGATGGAATGCATCATTCAAATTTGGAGTATGAAGACAATTTGAAATTTTGTGTCATATAAATTGTTTTAATACATCAATACAATTTAAAAAAAGATGAAAAGTTGCATTATAATTCACACAGTGAAGAAACACTAAACAGGATATTCAGGAGAGACATGTCCAGAAGGAATGAAAGGTACAGAATTATGTCATAGGTTCATATGCCTGGTTAATAACACGCAAGGAATATTTATTAACCCAGTTTTCATTGCTAGAGGAAGTTGACTGCACATGAATCACCAGCTGCTGATACAAAGCATACAAATAACATCCTTTGTGACCCCACTGACACTCTTTTCATTCTTACAGTAAGAAACTTCAGGTTATAGTTGATAATTTTAGCAAATACTCCTTATAGCTGCAGATTTTGGGGTTTTTTGAAAGATAATGCTGTATTTAGGGTATCAAGAGGACTTCAAAGTACCTCTTCAGTAGCATACTGTAAAGTAAATCTGTTTACGAGCATTGGTAAATTGCATGTAGATGTCAAGTTCTCAAGACAGAGATAAATGGCTGTAGTATTAAAGCAAACCTGATTCTGTGAGGAACAGTTTGTTAGTGTTGTGAGGAATGTAATGTGAATTGTAAAAGTTTGACCACTAACATTGTTAAAACAAATATAGTAATATTTTCGTATTTTTCAGATAAATAATCCATCATGAATAATAAATTGCAATGACAACTTGAAATAGTTAATACAGTAAACTTTTGATTTATATCTTTCACTAAACTAATGAGTTTGCTCTGGTTTCTTGGTTTGATTTACATATCTGGTTGCTTTACTGAAGTTTACCGTTAACTAACATGTAGAATGGGAAAGAGCATTTCTTCTGGAAAAGGTTCTTTTGATATTCTACTTGTTTTGAAAACCTGTCACATTACCTTCTTAATGCTCATTTATGTCTACTTTTTAAAGTGCTCTGATGTTTTGCAACAAAGAGAAAGCTAGAATTATACACCAAGTGACAGCAAATCTGAAAATATGAAAAATCTGCCAATATGAAATCTTATAGATTGACAGCTGGCCCAAACTTACCATTAACCTGCTGAAAGAAAGTGGCTTTAATTGTTTAACATTTTCATCAAAGAATGTATGACATGCTCCAAGAGTCTTGCCAAGTATCAACAAGTAAAAACACTGAGGTAAGTGCATTCCACCATCTTGTATACAGTAAAAGTGAAATGTTTGGCTCCCAAAAGTTCCAGATACCAAGGGTTCTGATCCCTTCTGGCCAATAAGGGAATCTCTTCTAGATTTTGTTTGCATATTTAGTAATTCAAAATATTTCAGTGTTCTTCCAAAGGCTTTGACATAGGTTTTACTAAGCAAAACTTGTTCAATACACTGTGAGGTATTTCTAATGTTATTTTTTGAATTGTGAAAGATTTTTTGAAGATACCCTGATGTGATGTGTCACAGAATGAAAAGGAGGTGAGAAGCTAACTATCAGATTATTTCTACTCATTAAATTATCCTTTTGAGATTTCAAAACAAGAAACTGGAAAGCTCTGGGGAACTGTTTAAAGATTTTCAGGGCTCCAAGATGATTTTTAAGAAATTACTGTTACTTTTATGTGGATGACAATTTCTTATCAGAACATATTTCAGTCTAATGAAGTTTTAACATATAGAAAAACAGACACCTAATCTTAACTATCTTAAGAATACCTTCTTTTTTTGTTGGTAATACATATCCAGTCTAGAGGAATATCAGCATACTTTAAAAAGTTATAGTTCAAAATATTTATGAAAATAAGCAAACTTCTTTTTTTGTACAATTAATCACCGTGCCTTTTTTTTTTTCTTTTCTTTTTCTTTCTGAACTAATTTGCTGCAATGGATGCAGGAATCATAGATGTGATAACAGAATCACAGCATATGCTGAGTTGGAAGGGACCCATCAAGCTCATGAAGTCAAACCTTTGGCCCTGCACAGGACACCCCAAGAGTGACGCCATGTGCCTCAGAGCATTGTCCAAATTCTTCTTGAATCTTTTAGGCTTGGAGTTGTGACCACTTCCCTGGGGAGCCTGCGCCAGTGCGCAAACACCTTCTGGGGAAAAAACCTTGTTCTGGTATTCAACCTAAACATCCTCTAACACAATCTCAGGCCATTCTCTCTGTTCCTGTCACTGGTCACCACATAGCAGAGATCAGTGTCTGCCCCTCTGCTTCCCCTCAAGAGGAAGTTGCAGACTGTGATAAGCTCTCCCCTCAGTCTCCTCTTCTCCAGGCTGAACAGACCAAGTGCCCTCAGACACTCCTCATTTGGCTTCCTCTTCCAGTCATCTTCTCTGACAGGAGTTGCAGTCCTAGAGGGCATTAAAAGAGGATGCAGATTGCAGGCAAAATATAGGTTGGAATAATTTGTTTCAGATTCACTGACCTTTTTTTAATAGAACATGCATATTCCTTGAATTGTCAGCCAGTCTTAGAAATTATAATTGGACAAAAATCCTTCCTCATGCTTTTGGCTGCATGCTCCACTTTTATTCAGTTCTTGCCATATTTTATAAGTTTTTAAAACAGCTACCTCTCTTACTGAAAGTGAGTGAATTTGAATGGAATACAAAACAATTCTTAGATTTTGGGAGAAATAGGCAAGCAAAGAGATTACTACTTTTAAGTGAATAATTTTAACCCCTGTAACCTTAGGCTGTGATATTTTCTGCATGGGCCAGAGTTGTTTTAACTCTTCTGAGAGATACTTTGCCTGCTGAAACTCTGGCAGCAGCAAAAAAGGACAATTTTTTTACATGTACATGGAAAATTTTCACAGGCTACTGAAAATTGATTCTACTGGTTTAAAATAAATTAAAAATTCTTTGGAAATTTGACATTTGGAATGTTACAGTAAGAAGTTAATTAGAACCATAACAATTTAATCTTAGATATGTAGAATCTAAGAAAATATTACAAATAAGGAATTGTCCTTTTTTCCTCTGTTTCTCTTAGGAGCTGTATAGCTTTAAAAGCTGAGTAAGAGCACACAGAAAATGGAAAGAGCAGAATATTCAATCATGTCTCATTTGACTAAAGTTAAATGCTACTGAAATGATCACTACAAATCCAAAATTTGCTAAACACTCACTTTATTTTGTCAATGAACAGTTCATGATGCTTTAATATGAAACCTTGTAGGCACTTTCTGCAAAAACTCTGCATTAAGCTTGCTCTGTGGGTTTGATCCTGCAACAGTCAGGCAGTGCCTCCTGCACAGCAGGAGCTCAAAGAGACATTCTTTCAGACATGCATGTTCTTCTGTTGAATTTATTACAATTGGTCACTAATTAAAAGGTGAAACACATAGTTCCAAGCCAGGTTGAAATAGCAGTGTCTGCTAAAGTATATATACACTTGGTAATGGAATATGTTACTAAAAAGTATCAGCATTACTTTGCGATGTCACATAGCTCATTTCTTCCTTTACATAGTATGTGATAATTCATCTATCGATCTGTGCTTCTTATTGCCCTCCATTTCATCTTTTCATATTCTTCATTGTCTAGGAGTCTAAGGAGAAATATGAATATTAAAATTACAGTATGTGACACTAGCATTTTTCTTTGTTATTTTTATGTATAAAATATCATGCAGGAAAATTATGTTAGTTTAAAAGAGATTTTTTAAAAATAATTTTAAGGTAACATATTTTGTTTCCATCTTAATACCAAGTGTTGCTTTTATGCCTAATCAATAGTACCATATATCCACATAAGAAGGTGTGAGAAAGTGAAATGTCTTATTGTTTTCCCTTCTGTTTTTTAAATTACTTAAACCCTCTGTACTGCAACCTCACTTTGAACAGAATCTTCAAAAATTAGAATTGAAAAAAAAATTACTTTCTGCCAAGGATGGCTGTTTACTTGCAATCTGACTTCATCAAAACATACATATATAACATAACCTTACTCTTCCTGTTGGCACTAGGCTGCAAATAAAATATTGGTCTGTTCCATTGTAAATTAGAGTCTGCATTTGTGTGAGAAAAGGAAATAATTCTTTCTATATTTGGGACAAAAGAAATATTTATTTTCTTGCTTTATTCATCATATTAAAGTGATAATGCCCACTGGGGTGGAGAATTTAAATCAAAACTCCCACAGAATTAGTTCAATTTATCACATCTCTGTTTGTCACCACCATGTAGATGAGATGTATATACCCATGAATAATGTATACCAAATTACAAACACTCTGTATTTGGAGAGAAATGAAAGAAAAAAATTGGTCCCCTAAGGAAAATCTTTGTATAAATTATGTTGATTGTTTCATAAACACAAAGGCAAACTATTTATGAGAAACAATGTTTCCATTTTTTCACTTGGTAAACTTTCCCCAGACTGATTTGCAATAATGCATTCAATATGAACTCTATCTTTATACAGATATATTTGAAATAATTAAACTGTGCTGTTTTAGTAATTTTCTGCATTATTGGATAATAAGAGATTGATTACCTAAACCACATAGTATTCCCCTAATATAGTCAATAATGTTACTGAGTAGTCACATGTCTCTTGAGTCCTCCCCCTCAAGATTCAGTTGTGTTGCCACTGTTTTGCCACACAATGGAGAGGTTTTCTCTTTAGTGAAGACTAGAAGATTTTCCTCAGATATGCTCCTGTTTCCAAGTCACAGAAAAATCCCATGCAAAACAATCTAGGCAGCAAGATGCAATTCTTTTCACTACATAGATACCTGGGAGTATATGTGATGGATTGGTGGGTTTTGCTTATGGAGTAGACATGGAAAAAAATATTAAATTATCCCAGATTTCCTCACATTAAAATAGTTATCAAAATTAGTGTAATAAAAAATTGTTTTGTGCTCATGTACTAAATAAAAAACAGCACATCCGAAGATTTTGCAGGAGTAGCCAAATTGAAAAGAAAGGAAAATATTCTAACAATTCATTTACATTAGCATTAAATGGCAGACATGAGATTTCTCTTCCTCCATAAAATTCTGTAAGCAACCATATTGAAACAATTCAAAGCTCCAGTCTCTAGTTCTCACTGAAGGCTTTGCTGTGTGACATTAAATAAAAAAAGTACAGCCCTAACTCTGGGGTTCATTCAAATGTAAGCCTTTCCTCTGCTCCTTATGAGTTAGCATTTCTACATCAGTTTCCTGTGAAGTCAAGATGAAAAGAATAGCTCAGTTTCCTATCCCAACAGCAAGCTATCAGTGGTATTCATACACCACAGGAATCAGTTTCTGACCCTCTTCATGCTTCCTTAGTCTTTAACAAGTGCTTAACCCCTTATGAGGCATGATGCCTTTTTTATTCATTAACCTAGAAAACAAATAAATTGCTATTAACAGAATTTAAAAATTCCTTATCAAGAAGGGCACATAGCTATAATGAAACAATGGTACATTTTGACTCCAAGCTTTGACAAAATTTAGACTTGGTATGACCACTAATCTTATTACTTTGATTGTTACACATTGAAGTCTATAGTAACAAGAATGTCTTCATGATCTTTGTTTCTTTTTTGATGTTAGTAATTCAATATTTGCTATTTTTGTGCAGCCTTCCAAATTCAAGATAACAGTTATGTTCATTCCTGAGATACATGGAGCTGAATCTAAGTCAAATTTCATCTCATTGATGCACTGGTTACAAAAGCCCTATAAAAATGCCTTGATAGCAAGTCAAGACCAAGCATGAGGTATGGTTCATTTTGACTTGCTTTTATAAGAGAATAGGCCAAGAAACATTATCCAAAGTGATTCTAAGCTTGCTATTATGCTCAGATTGGCCTCCTTTAGCCACGTTCCTCACAGAACCCTCAAGAAAATAGCTAACTATTCAATTTGCCATATGTTTTATCCAGTTTGAAAGATATGAAGTGAAATTTCTGCTTACATTACTGATCAAAAATAGCCACTTTTGGTAGAAAATATTGAATAAGAATTAAAAAAACCCCACATGCCTTCCCATGCAAGTCATAACTGTAGCTAAGTAAGTGAAAGACATCAAAATTGTGAGTGTATAATCAATTCCAAAGGGCCAACCAAGTCACTTATAAACTATATATAATGTGACCTCAAGAAATAAGTCAGATGATCTTATCAATGTTATTCAAAAAAATACTCATGTATCAATTTTTTGCATTATCTCACCCTGTAGTTAAGGATAGCTATCAAAGAGCATCACAACATTTGTGTTTGAAAATGTGCAACTGTCTTTGTGTTGTACCTCACTGAGTCTTAAGAAGTAAAATATTTCAAAAATGCTTATTTTCATTTTATTTTAATTCTTATAATTAATGAAATTGCTGAAGGCTTTTATTCAAGCCTTATAATAAGGTTACAGTTTTTGGGTTGCTGCAAATGTCAGTAGGAGGAATTCACATAAGGGCTAACTTGGGATTAATAATAATAAATGTTCTCATTGCATTCAAAAATCCTTGCAATGAAAGGTCACTGTTAGTTTTGTGTTCCAAAATTAGAACTGTCTTTTAAGGACTATCAAAACCAATATAAAAAAAATCAGAAAAGCATTTGAGAATCTTACCTGTGTGACTTTTGCATTAAAGCAGGATGGATATATATAATAACAGTTATATGGAATAACGACTTTTGCTTTGTAACAGGGAAAGATGTCCATAGATAAAAGGATTACTTTCCTGATCAATAGTTTTAATTGAGGGATAAATCTGCTGCATAAATTCTACCAAGAAACCCTTTTATTCATCTTCCCTCCCCTAGTCATCTACTAAGCTAAAAATATACAGTTTTTGTCCACATCCACATTTCCTTGGCAGGTAAAAAGTCTTCCACCACCTACACACCACATTTGAACGAGGAGGAAAAATGTAATCACATCATACAATAATTAGATACATTAAAGAGCAGGTGCATGTGTTTTTTACAGAAGCTGGTAAAATTCTATTGATAAGTGAAATTCTTGTAAAACAGTCTTTTGGTGGCACTGTTAATAAGCATACTGTTAACAGTGGTGATAATTTATCTATAATCACTTGCTTTTATATTAATTATCTCATATCAATTTTCTGATAAGTGGTAATTAGTGGCCACTCTGTCTCAGCTAAATCATAAGACTATAGTGAATAACCTAAATTTATAACTTATGCTATTTATGTCATGTTTCAGGGAAGGGTGTTGTTTTTGGCTCCATTCAAGCAACATGACATGAAAAATAAAATTACAAGAAAGAAGAGAAATTTGTCCCATTTAGATTCTAAAGGCCATAAATGAAAATTAGGTTCAAGAGCAGACATCTCACTATATCAAACTGTGTCCTAGGTTAAAATGTAAGATGTAACCAAAGTATGTATTCTGCCACCATCTCCATGAGCTGTTGAAACCAGGTGGGGCAGTGTTTCCCTTATCTTCTGCTAATGGCTCATCAATGCCTTGCC
>VZUI01041238.1:65000-68501 GCA_013401135.1 Cettia cetti | reverse complement strand
CACTGGACTTTTCTACAGGATCATCTCTACTCCACAGAGCTGCATCTGTTACTCCAGAAGGATTCATCTGGGCTGCTCCTAACACCCTGACCAACAGGGTGTCAGGTCACATCCCTGACTCTGTCAGGGGATTTTTAGGTTTTTTTTCCTGTTTGTTTTGTTTGCTTGTCTTCCTGTACTACTACATTTGTTTATTTTAATATTCCTAGTAAAGAACTGCTATTCCTATTCCCAAATCTTTGCCTGAAAGCCCTTAATTGGAAAATTATAGTCATTTTGAGGGAAGGGGGGTTACGTTCTCCATTCCAGGGAAAACTCCAGTTTCCCCTGGCAGATACCTGTCTCTAAACCAAGACACCTATACAATTTCATTTTTTAAAAAATGACACTTCTTCAGAGAGGAATTGTGCCAAGGGTAGGGGTATGATAGGCAGACATTTATGTTGCATTCCTTCAGGGTACTTAACTGTGCATGTAGATACAGGCACTTTTGTAGAGCTAGTTCTGCTGTCCTTGACACAGTGTTTGACATATTGGTCAGTGTGGGTACATCTGAAAAAACAAGGAGATTTTTGAAGATATAGATATCTACTAGTCACCCAGTGTTCTTTGAATTTCAAGAAGCAAAGTACACAAAAATTTGTATTTTGACCCTCTGAGAAACTGAGATAAATGGTCTTATGCTTCCAAGGCATTTAGATTGTCATGAGAACAATACCATTAGACTTTCCGACAAATATGTTTCTATGGTATATTTAAATTAAGCATATTGCCTTATAAGTTAAGCAAATATGATGATAAGAGAGTATATATATTCATTCATAAATAATAATAAAAATGTATTGGTTTAAGTTATTTTTCATTTTAAAATTAAAAAAAATTGCTTTTGTTTTACTGCCAGTGACTTATTTTTGGTGCTGTGGAATGAATGCAATGTGTTTTCAAGAATGATTATTTCTTGATCCTCCTCTTTGGAACTTCAGAAAGGACCATCTTCCTGCCTGATGATGATTAGAACAGATTCTAGTTTGCTACCTGAAGAGAAACCATTATTGCACCTTTACAGACTGTTTTTCAGTCTATTGCAAGCAACTATTGTGTATACAAGGCAGATGTAGCATAGAAGAACCCAGAATTAACTCCAACAGGTATGCAAATACAATTTGATAGGAAACAGTTTTCAGCTTCTTTTGTCTTGTTTTTCACTTCTCTTTTTTCTTTACTCCATGCTGCAGTGTTGGCTCATGGATAGCTAGATGCAAAATGAGACTGACATGTTGGACACATGGATATCAAGGATGTGGTTTCCTTAGCAACAGTAACCACATAAAAGGTCTCAGAACTTACTCATGGGACACTTCAGTTTTTCATATAAAATGAATACTGGTGGTGAATATGATTGGTTCAATAGTACAGGGAAAGTATCACAGAACTGTAAAGTAATAAAGTATTAGACTTTTCTATTCTCTGAAACCAGATACCACAAAAGAATATTATTTTTATACCATGGACAAGGGAATCCCAAGAGCATGAGAGGCATTAAATCCAGAAAAATTTTGCTACTTTGAAGCTTTTGTGATTATTTATCTAAGTTTTAGTTAAAATTACAAATATATGGTCTATGTCAGCAAGAAGTGAAATAGCATCAAAATCTATTTGTAATCAGACTGACTCAGATTAAAGCATAGCACAAAAGGTACGTATACCTCAACATTTTGGTCTGGAATTGTTTCAGTATTTTGCAATATTTAGCTTTATTCATCTATAAATACAGCAAACATTTGCTAAAGACAAAGCTGTTAGTAGAACACTCATGTAGTAGAGAACAGGAGCACAGTTCTGGATTGAGATCTGGCACTGTGAGTGCCAGGAAATTTGGAAGAAAAGGTATTTTAATTATGTGATGTAACACTGAATAAATTTGCAAAGTTCATTGAGAAATTTCCAGCCCACATTGAAGAATGGCAAAAGGATGTGCAATAAGTATTACTTTTTTTTCTGGTCTACCACTATGTACTTCAGTAGCCTGGATTTTCCCATTTCTCACATTGTGCCTAATGTGCATCTCAAGAAGATACTGTGACTTCCAGGAGGTCTGAAAAGGGAAGTCATAAAGAGCAGAATTCTTTCTAAATGTTCTTTGACCTTTGATTTTGTTTTTGTGGCAGCAGAATAGACTGAAAAGGAACATGACTAAAATATTGCCCTTGCTCTAAACAGAAATTTGAATTAGCTTCACTTTGCATTTTCTAAGATCAAGGAGGATGTTGCAAGTAGTGTGAAGATGTAGGCCAGGAAAAACTGTAATCTGGCAATGTCAGGAGATTAATTTATATAAAAAGCATAAATGTGCCAATCACTTGATAAACAGAGACTTTTAAATATTAGCTTATCTGCAAGGGTGGAAGAATATTTTCAGTACAAAGGCTGTCTTGTAGCAAGGGATGAGTGGTTCAAAACAAAGGAAACCTTGAACAACTAAGGGGTGAGAAGCAGGTGAAAGCTTTCTTCAAGAGTAGAAAGTTTTAAACAACCTGTGGAGCACCCTGTTGAGACTCAAATCTGTACTTTTTGTCCTCTAAAAGATGTGCTCTTCTCAATACCAATATATTCTGTTTCAGTTCAGCTATTCTAATTTTTTCTAGCCAAATGTTTTATAATATTGCCATGGTACTGTTGGAGCAATATTGTAAATAGTGATAATAACAGATCTTGCATAGCACTGTTCATACTCTATATTGTGAAAGGAGTCATTCCCTTTATCTGTATTAACAGATACAGAGTAGAAGAGGTGACTGTCTCAAGGAGAGACAGTCTGCCCAGCTGCAGAGCATGGAACAGAATCAAGGTTTTTAGAGATTTTCTGTTCCTCTATATCCACTGGCAACTACAGCTCCTAATAAACCCAAGAAGATCTGAATATTTCCTTCTTGCCTGACACCTCCTTTCCCTTCATGTTTGCAGAGTGTCTGGATTCAGACCATCCAAAGTTCAGATTCAGAGTTAGGCTCCTGTCAATTACAGAGAATTTATATTCTAATTTAGGGCCAGCACCTACTTATTGTGTGCTGTGATGTCTACTGCATCATTTGGTGGATGCTAACAAAACTTTGCAATAATCAGCATCAGGCAGGTCTTTGGGTAGCTGGAAGATTTTAGTAGTGTCTAGATATGGCATTATGGTAGCTCTGCAGTCAGTAAAAAGATAAAGAAATTCCTATGTATTTCTGCTTAGGTAATCACAGCAACACCTCTGGCTAAAAATTAAAATCTGTTTAACACATCTAACATAAAAGGGCCAAGATGTACCCATAAGAAAATAGGGAATTTACTGGATTTTTTTCTATGCTCCTCCTGGGTTTTTTCTATGCTCCTCCTGTTCTATTCCAAGTCTTCTACTTCTCACAGTTAGCCCAAATCTATGGGAAGGTTTTGTATCAACTGCTGAAAAGCTGATCCTCTCTGGGCCATGTGCTGGGTGCTTCCAGATGGCACAACAAA
>VZUI01041238.1:0-60000 GCA_013401135.1 Cettia cetti | reverse complement strand
CTTTAAATTTTCTAGAGTCTGGATTTCACTAATCCTGACTTCAGACATCAAAGAGTAAGGATACATTAGCTTCCCCAAGGAACTCATTTAATTGTGTGAGTATCTATAACATATAGCTTTTCTTTCTATTATTGTTTTATTTTTCTTCTCAGCTCATAACTTTTCTGTTCTGATATTTTTTACATGAAAAATATAGGATTCTACTCAAAAACTACAGTATTAGAAATCAAATAATCCCTTCAGTTTACATCAGAAAAACATACAGAAATGTTTTCTGAATGGAATCAAAATTTCTGCAACACAGCTGAAGACAGCTGGTATGCTACAAGGAACTCTCCACCCATCCACAGTGCTTTCAGTGTGCATCCGTCTTCCTCAAACAACCTCTCCTTCTGAATACCTCAACTTTTTCTCAAATCCTTTCAAGTGGACAGCTTGAAAATCTGAACACATCCTTGCAATCTGGACAGTATTTTTGCACACAGGAAAATCTAAATACCAAATGATTCTGGCGCAGAATCCAGTAGTTCAAAGAGAAATTCCAGCACCTCTTTTAGAGAAGCGTGGCCTTTAATTAAGGAACACTCATTTGAGCAAATGTTCAAGGCAATTCTTCCTGTTTTCACAGTGTTTTCTTCAACTTCTATAAAACATTCACTTTTGAAGAACACAATGGATGTTCCAGCAGTAAAGAAGTCCTTATACATTTTCAGACACCTCCTGGTTTGTGTCAGAAATGAATGGTTAGTTTGCAGCTTCATAAATTAGTTACATTGAACAATTTCCACCCCTGCAACTTGTGCTGAGAGGAATGCAGTGACAGATAGATTCTGTGCTGTGTTTGCCTATGAGATGATTTTCTTGAAGTCTCATAATGAGTTGTATTTGGCAGGATTAATGAGTATTATAATGGCAAATGGATGTTTGCAGCTCAGTTGTGTTCCATCACAGAGTAACATGGGGTTTCTGGTCCCTTGGAGGCCATAATTGGTGGCATTAATGCAGTTTTTAATTATGCTTCTTGAAAAAATGAATTGAGACCAAAACAAAAGCTAAGTGTTCATCTCTCCGTAGTGCTGTGGGGTGTAAACACAAGACCATAGCTGTCTCTGATATCCGTGTTTTGAATTGTACAGGATATTTGGCTGAAACTTGATTTGGGAATATTTGTATTTTTACACTGTTAAATAGCTTTTTAATTATGAGATGCAGGGGGTATTTTTCCCCAGAGAGACCGATCAAAATAGCATGCTGTACATGGAAATGTTTGCATAGTAGATTACATTATTGCAAATGCAGCTTAGTAGCCACAGTAAGCGTCCTTAGGTCTTCATTTTTTAACAGGAGAGGGTGTGAATCCTCCTCTCTTTTCCAGAATGCCCATGCATGAAAGCATTTTGGTGAGTGATGAATCATTGCCTATAACCCTGTACCACATGATAGTTTGGATTTATCTGCAGGCTCTAGTGGCCAACACTTTTTTTAGTGCAATAGCTCAACATCTTCCACAAGCAAGATCCCCAACACCAAAAACACAACTGTCTATGTAAGAGTGAAAAAAAAAAAAAAGAAAGAAAGAAAGAAAAAAAAAAGATGGATTTCTAAGGAAATTATGTCAGAAAATAATAAAATGTAAAATTAACTGTAAAATGTAAGTGTAAAATGTAAAATGATATCTGGTGGTTCTTATAAGAATAACATCACTACTGTTTCATTCTCATGGAACTATGGATAAATCAAAAGGTAAAACAGAGAGGCTTAATTAAATGGTTATTTAAATAGTTAAAGAATATTTATTTAATGGTCTATCTGATTTCCTGCCGTGCTCTTTAACATTTTCTCCAGCCTGCCACAGTGTTATAGAACAGATAATGTAACTAGTATTGCCATTTCTTACTTGGTACATTAAATTGGGATTAACCCCTGATCTAGGCATCTCTTTTTTCATCAGCTTTGGTAGTTTTCCATTAAATTCACTAAATATCAATAGAGATATATAAATCATTTCTGTGGGCTCCTATCACTTTGTATTGTTCCCAATGTACTAGAATGCATAAGGCAAAAGTCTGCATGAAGGTGAGGCTTCCAGATATTTGCATATTGACTGTGAAGAGTACTTTTAGTCTTACTCTGTTGATAAAGGAGATATGGGATCAACCCCAGGTGCATACATGAATTCCTTTGTGATAAAGTGGTCATAGAGGGAAAATAAATCTTTCTTTTCTTCTTTTTTTTAATTTCTTAAAAATTTCTTACTTTTTATTTTGTTTTTATTCTTGGAGCAGTGTATGTCATTGTATGCATAGAGATTGTAAAGAAATCAGAGGACAATATATTCCAGATGACAGCCAGTATCTAGGAGAACTTCAAATGCTTTACTTCTGTCAAATGGGTTTACTAGTTCTCCATTGACTATAATGGGAGCTCACACACCTGCACCTGCAAAAACCTACAGGTAAATACCTAATTTACTTACATGTCTGCAAAACCACCAGTTTCTTGGCTGATCAGTAGATTGAGAGCAGACTGAATTCTTATTACTGCTTTTTTATTATTATTTGTATAATCACAAGTGGAAGTCCTCATATTTGTTCTGTGCAAGGTTCAAGTAAGAAATAAAGCATATGAGGAACAGGAGATGCATAACAGGACAATGACAAAACAGTGAAATAACATCACACTCAAAGACTGCACAAAGCTAAAAACCTGTTCTGGGTTTAATAAGAATATTTGATGCACTGGACAAATAACTGTGCTTGGAAAATCCACTATAGTATTTTGAGACTTGCTGAAGTCATCCTACTGATCTTTACAGGCAATTCCCTAACCTGTGTGTGCAGGAAAATTTATGTTTTCCAAAACCAGCAAGGGGCCAAACAGTCACCACACTTGTTCCCATGGTTTGAAAGGAGATGGGTCCTTATCACCTTTCTCTTTCTGAGTCCCACCTGAATACTCCAGACACGACACCATCACATTAAAGTTCCTGTTTCTTCTTTAATGCATCACTTCTTAAATTCAAACACACTCCATAGAAAAACTTCATGGATGGACTTCATACTATGAGATTAAAAACAAAGTCAAAAACTGTAAATAAAAAATTAAATATAATTTTAGAGCCCTGAAGGCTCTGATGCATGGGAGAAAACCTGCTGGTAGACTCTGAGCCCTGCTCCCACAGCAGCCCCTCTGCCCTGCTTGAGTGTCAGGGGAATGTATATCCTCCTTTCACCCTCTTCTTCATCTCATTTCAGAGCCTTTTCCTGTCCTTTATCCAGCAGTTATGCTGGCCTGTTATTCTGGCAGGTCATATCTATTTTTTCACATGTTCCAACACAGCGTGCATTCCTCTCAAATTCCTCTGCCCTTTGGAGTGATTTCAGCAACAAATGCAATTGAAGTTGATGAACTTTCTTCCTGCTAAAACAAAGCCATCAGCCTTTAAAATGATGGTTGCATTATTATAACAGTCACTGGATTTCCTTGATTGTAAAAAACTCCTGAGGAATGTCTCCCAGCCTTCTCAGACAGGTTCATGGCTCCTTTCGCCAGAATAATGCATGAAGGTAGATGATGCTAAATTGATGCTTGCAGATTTTTTGGATTTCTGCATAGAGCACAATGTTTCTGTTTTGTGAAATACTGAGAAGAAAACACAAATTCACCTTTTCTCTTTCCCCTTCTTATGCCTCATTATTTTTTACCTTTTGTGTGGGACAATTAGACTATGGGGGCTGCCACCTGCTGCCTACTGCTCCGTGAGCAGAGAAGACTGCAGTCACAAACCTATGCCAGCCACTCCTGCTTTTTCAAGTTGCTAAGCCAAAATAGCTCAATATAAAATATCCTATGCTTTATCACAAATATTACATTAAGTATAAGCTATTTAATATTCATAAAGCAGGAAAGTCTAAAAAACAGTACTGACATTCAGCATCTTTTATAATAAACTCTGGCTCTTACTTCCAAGAGTTTGAAGCCTAAGAGACTCCTAAGGTTTGGTCTGAATTTTGGCCCAAAGAATGAGAGAAAACAGGTATATCTTTGAATATAATCTTCACATCCAAAAGCACCTAGCCTTTCCAGAAAGGTCTTCTTAGACCCCAATTCTGCCTGCTAATCCAAAAGGCTATTTTCACTCCTGTTGTTGCCAGGGTGGGCCTAATGAGCCATGCCAGTAAGTCAACACAATATGACTATCAGCTCTTTTTTCTGGATGTGCTAACTCCCTATACAAAGGTAGGCTGGCAGAAGAAACTCACTCTCCTTTTACAGTTAATGATACTGTAAAATGCTGAAAGAAGATAAGGTGTCCTGGGTTATAAAAGTGATCAATAGTAAGCAATCAGGAGGCCAAAGCTCTTAATGTTTATTTTACAGGGTAAGAAGTTATAGGGAATGCTAGCTAGCTGGATGAAAGCACAATCTAGCTGTCGCGGTGTTATGCAGCAGTTAATTCATCCTAGAACTGGATTAACTTTGAAAATGAAAAAGTTGCTTCTCTAGTCATGGAGGATGGTTTGTAGGCCCCCATAAATCAGGCAGAAAGCTGCTGAGGGTGGAGAGGCTTATGTATATGAAGTCTCAACCTCATGAGGCTTGTACCTGCTTATCAGAAAAAGAAAAAAAAAAAAAATCTGAAGGCGAATAAGTCAGCTACATGCAGAAACAAAATATATGATCTTATGCACTGCGGATAAACAAAATCTCTGGGAAAGAAGAAGTGTTCAATACACAGTGAAAAAAATACGTATCAAAATGAAAAATATTATCTGACATTGGGAAGGAGACTGCAGCAGGATTTCTTTTAAGCATAATGTAACATTAGGTCTTTGGCAAAAAGACCTAACTTTAATTATCAATGCCCTAGTCGGCCTGGCTTTGCTATGCATAATGCAGTCAAATTGCTACACATCTTTTTTTCGGTGAATTGATTCCATTGTGTATATTTGGGCAAAATCATCTGCACATTTTTTACAGTGGGCTGGATCTGTGTGGTCTTTACTCTCTCATCAGGAAATAAATCTCACATAATATCAGTAGAGCAGGCTGTGGTAGAAACAGTCACCTCCCATTTGCATTAACATTGCTTGTTTATTTTATCCAATGCCTTTTGCACATTTAGCATATTTTAAAGTATATGTCAGCCATATTATAATGCTTTCCCTCTACACAAGTACTACAGATATAAATCCTTTATATGCTTTCTCTGAACTCACTTACAAATGCCCATTGAAAATGTCCATTTAAATGATGGTAATGATAGTGGAGTCTAATATGCAGGAAGATTTTCTTATTATCTTATTTTGAGAGTATTTTATTAATAACATATTGATATAAAAGATAAGAACATTTTACCTCCATAAATTTGTATGTGCAATTTGTTCTTTTCACTGCACAAATGTATTTAGGATGCCACTCAGTAGTACTGATTGAATATTTATTTAAACAAATATCAGTATTACCCAACTAGCTGGAAAATCCATGAGTTTGGTTTTGATAGCAGAGCATTTCTCAAAAATTTATGTGTGCATGCAAATGTTGGTGCTTTGGATATAGGCTAAAGTATTTGCTTTATATGTATTATTTTGTTTGAATACAAGGAAGCTGGTTTGATTTGTATGTTTCCCCCTTATAGAATTGTTCCAAGGCTCTGTCAGAGATCACGTAGAGTAATTTTTCCCATCAATCTTTGCTGTGCAGCCATGCACGAATGCAGTAGGAAAAAGGGGGCAGAAATCAAATCACTTAATTGCAGCATTTTTCATCTACATCTTTTGTTTTATGGTGGTAAAGGCCCCGAAGTAGCCTACCATGATTCATGGCTGTCACTGCTGCCGTTAGCAGTTCAATCTTTCATTCTAGGCATTTTGGTACTGAAAGTACCTACACAATTACTTTGATGAATATGACTTGTTTGTTTTTTTCCCCATTTTTAGCAGAGAGAGGTTGTGCTTAATACAGACATTTAAATAAGATAGTATTCATGCCTGCTGCATCTGCACTGTTTCCAAAGTTGTGGATGCAGTTTATGAATACGAGTATTTTTCCAAAGGAATTTAAGTATGCTAAACTTACCTATTTTATAAATGCCTCTTATTAATAAGTTTATATAATCAAAAAATAATAATTACTCCTTCCATAAAAAAAGGAATAATCACCTCAGGTCTGATCCTTTAAATCTTAATATTTAATTTTTTGGGGGAGGGTGGTATGACAAACAGTGAAGCAGGGCACATATTAATGCTCATACAAGTGATTTTTCTTTTGTGGTTTACACATGTCATAGAAAGTGATTGGTAATTTAGATGTATTAGGAGAAGGCTCAATAATGGTATCAAATATTCTGGACTGTCCAAAAGAACAAAGATTTCAGATAAGTGTTCTTTTTATATTTAAATCTGCAATCTCCATATTAAATACACCCTTTTTTGGACAGGAAGGAAGCAAGATTTTGGGGTTTGATTATCTCATTTTAAATCAAATTTCTAGCATATATTTTGTCATGGGAATCCACTGGGAAGACAAATGCCCATCTTTTAGGCTAGAATATAAGTGAAAACAGTTATTTTTATGGATGTTCAAAGAAGAGGAATCTACCCTTCATCGAAAATGGTAATTTAAATTCAATAGAAGGGGCTCTGTTCCCTGTCTTATATTTGAAACACAGGACTTTATTCTATTTCTGTTTCTATTAATTCATTTTATTGTGCTGTTTTCTTCAAATTATTAGTACAAAGTTATATATGTCTGGTATCCACATAGTCAGCCAGAAGGCAGGGGATGCCTGCATTGTACAGTGGAAATTCTGGTCAATGTACTCAGGACTACTGTGTTGCATTGATGTGGAATTCTCTTTTTGAAAGGTCAGCATTAGACACAGGCTCGAAAGTATCTTAGGCTTAAATGTAAAGAACTCTTACAATGAAATAAAAACCCTATAAAACATTAATATAAATCTTGTAGCTAAAACTCAAAAAGGGAATTAAAACAAATTTCACAGAATCATGACCATGATCTGCCACCCCCAGACCTGTGGAGTGAAAACATTCTGACAGAAGTACCCTAGAGGCTGCTGTTTTCAAGATTACTTTCAGTATGGGTTGTTCAGTTTCACCAAGTCTGTTGCAGAGGCATAATTACACCAGGATGGGCAGATTACTAGGGGACTTACTACAACAGTAAAACTGAGCAGCTTCAGAAGTGCTGATGGGAGAAACTTGACAATTAACCATCGAAGATGTGAATGTCAGTTAAAAGGTTGCTGATTTCCTGCTGAAAAACCAGGGAATAAAATTAGTATGTGAGTGTAAATCTCTGAGAATCACAACTTTGGGGTACGAAAATAACAAGATGGTCACTTCATATTATACCAGGCAATGGCACTATACCTCAAAACTACCAAAACAGCCTTCTGAATTGGTTCCTTGGAGGCTCTATCCTTCTCTGGAGCTGATTTCACTTTCTACTCTCTGATGTTACCGATTAATAAGCAACTCTGCAGAGAGTGAAATAAAACCACAGTAAAATATGGAAATAAGTAGTTAGTCACTCAGATTCATCATAATATGGTTGGTGTTTGTCTTCTCATTGTTGTTTCGTTCACAGACTATTGCTGAGTTTAAAGAAGCAGCAGCCATCCCATCTGTGTGAACATCATTGTGTGTACTCTGTCAAAGTGTCAGGGTAAATGGATGTAGGAGTGTATGACATTAAAGGAAGAAAGGCAATTAATTTCATATTTTCTTTATTAAACAAAGATTTTCAATAGAGAGTTATCAGTGCTCACGTGGTACAACAAAACAATAAACCCACTCCTGATCCTTCAGAGTCTTGCTAAATGTACAGGTAGCAGATGTCTTCAGATCTTGGTGGCCTGAGATACTTGTAGGGATTGTTAGCTGCAGCTGGATCTCACTGGGGCAGCAGTTCAGAAATAAAAGGTAATGAGATGCTCCTCAGGCAGAAACATTTACCTCTGCAGATCATACCTAAAGCCACTGTCAAGAAAAATGGCATTCAGGGACTGGGTTCTTCACCTAAGGCATAAAATTGTTAACAGTATCACTACTGTGGGCAAAGAATCCACAGTCCAATCCCAGCTGGACCAGGTCTAAGTTAGTTGAATTAGTTGTTTATGTCTTTATGCTTTTATACTTGGTGACATTTGATTTCAGGACTGCACTCCAGGTCTGCAACTTGGCATTCCACGCTGGACAGGAGCAGAGTGGAGTCTGCTTTACATTGCTCAGTGGAAAAAAACAAACAACCAAAAAAAGACAACTACCAAAAGCTCCAAATAAACCTAAAAGATTTGGAGACTTTGCAAAAGTCTCAGAAGTCTTTAAGTTCCTGATGGTGAGAGAGGTATCTAGAAAAATTTTCACTAATCATTAGGGAGATAATCTCAGTTAATTTTAATTAGAATTAGGAATTTAGCACACTTTTGACAGTCCCACTAGGTAGCTCTCTCCTGATACTTTTTTATAAATACATTCTGCCTTAGACGCTACTTTAAAAATTATAGTCCTTTGAAAAAAACATGGTGACTTCAAAAATATATAATCTCTCATGTTTTTGTAATACTGTATGCACATCCAACTATTAAAATAACACATGGAAATACACATGACTAGGCAGAACTGTGTAAATAAATCCATATTGAGTTATCAGTTTGCATTTTTGAAAGCAGAAGAATTTTCTCTTGTGACTCTCTCTAAAGTTAATAACCAATCATGATTTCACCACAAGTTATTTTAAATTTGCTTTAAAGAAAACAGTTGAACACAGTTGAACAGTAATAGGACAAAAGAAATCGAAAATGCTTATTTCCATGAAAAATACCTCTAAATGTTACTTATGGGATGTATCTTTCCAGTTCTCAGGCAAGAAAGGACATACTAGTCTTATAACTTTCTTGAACTCCAAGGTCTGGTCATTGCATACAATAACAAAGCTCAAAGCATCCAGGGAGTGGATTGAATTAATGTGTTGGCAAATGTAGCAAGTGGTGAAAATCACAGGCTGACTGGAAGTTGGCTAAAGTAAAATAAATATATTTTTTCATGGGGGAAAAAAAGGGTGGGTTGGTCTCCAGGGAAACTGTCAACACAGGTACATCTGACTGCAACAGCTCCTTATTGGATGAGGGAATTAGGAATTAGTAGAGTCCCAACTGCTGTCAGATGGGTACCTAGTTCCCCCTCCAGAAATGATTTGCCAAAAACTGAATTTAGTCCTCCCTTTCACATTATCAGCCTGGGCTCTGCCAGCTTTTACTAGAGGTGGAAGAGGCAGGTGGGAGGGTCCAGAGGAAATGCACTTTGGTGGTTCCTCCCCAAGTACTACACCTTGACCTCCCAGTCACATACAAGGGGTCTTTTTATGTTTTGGATATCTGTGTGGTTACAAAATGGGGAGTAGTGTCCAGGCTGGAGATGAGAAGAGTGTTAAACTGTTAAGTAATGGGGTGATAAAGCCAGCATTACTTACAGGTTTGAATTCCATGCTGCAGTGATAATTAGACAACTATCCAGGGAGCGTACCACATTCAATGAAATAGCCCAGAAAGGCTTAGATGTAAAAGTAAACTCACACTGTACTCAAATACAAGCGTAAGTTAAAGCATGTGGGCTGCTTTGTGAAGCAGATGGATAAAAATGTGGTTAAGAGAGGAAGATGATTTGGATGTTGGAGAGGGGCTGGCAGGCTGCCTATGTTAGTGATGCTAAGGAGTGCTGGAACTCTTGATAATTTCAGAGCAAGTTAGTTTGCCACAGCTTACAACCTGCTCAGCGCTGGGGAGAGAGCTTGTTCTGTCTTCTCATCAGTATGTGATATGGAATAATCACAGTGGTTACCTAACAGTGATGAAAAGCTGCAACAGCTAAGGGAAGGAGACTGCAAATCTGATTGAATGTGGGCATCTCAGGTTTGGAAATATGTGCTACCTACTAAAATGAGCTATCGACTAATTCTGAAAGAAATGTTATATGGGCTTAATGTTCATCTTCATCCACACTATAATGAGAAGGATTAGACTGGCTTCCATATGTGGAATATTTATTTCAGCAATACGGGAAAATGTATTTCCCTAATATTTTTTCTGTATGCACAAGGTCTTAAATTTTACAGATGTGATTAATGTTTTAATTTGCTGTTCTAGTGGGATACAAGTTTACCATACAATATAAATTACTTATAAAGAAATTTGCTTATATGGAGTTTAATTCATATGCTGTTTAGCCACCATGTGTGGCATAGCTTTGCCTTCTCTATGGGACCAAGCAGTTTTGCAATTGATTTGCAAAATAAAAACCAGTCAGGTTGCACAAAGCATTTCTTAACAACCTAAACCAGAGCATTTATGAAGCAAACTTTTGGCACAATTAGTGTTTAACATGAATTGGTAAACGGGATATTAATTGCAAGTTGTGAATTGGATTCCTGATGCAAATCATTCTGATTAGCCAGTATTTAAAAACAATTTGTCCTGTCTGTTACATACATTTTTGTAGATCACATTTACACAGCAAAAAATGACAAATTAAACACATGCCCCAAATACTGTAAATCGACATAGTTCTTAGGTTAATTGTTTGAGGATCCCTGGAATATGAATCCAAGCACCGACTGTGATAATAAATTTAAAACAAAACAAAAAGAACCCAAACTATTTCAGAATATAGTTTATTTTTATTTACATTTCAACAAATAGCTGAAAATAACACAACCTTGGAATGGTATAAACTGATACATGCTCTCTGGTCTACCAGTAGTGAAGATAAAGTCTTTCACTGTTCCTGGGGCACCAAAGATATCTGGGCTCTGCAAGACCAGGCAGAGGAACTGTGACAGCATATGAAGTGACAAAAGTGACTTAAAGCCTGTGTCATTCGGACACAACAGTTTTGATGTACCAAATATTTTACTATCTCTAATGTGAATAAACTTTCTCTCTGGGGATCCAAAGAGTTTTGCTAATGGTTTTGCTAATGGTTTTGCATGTTCAGAAGGTAGAGAGGTGTTTTCTCTGAAGAAGTATCCCCCAGTAAGGACCCTTGTTCAGAATCTTATTTTGTAATCTAATATACTTTTTCTAACCACTTTTCAAGTCAAATACATCAGCAATATTCCAGTGGTTTGGGAAATTAAACTGAAAGTTCCCTGGCCTGAAACGGTGCAGTCATTTCCTACCTCCTTTACAAGAATGGAAGGACAAAATATCAGTAGTATTTAGGGCCAAATGCTATTTTCATTGAGATCCAAAGGAATCTTACTACTGATGTCAGCAGACAAAGCGTGTATCATCTTGTTAGGAGTCTTACATCTAAGAGAGATCCCCTGTAATTTCTCCTGGGGAGGAGAGGTGGACCAAAATCGAGACACATCTTCTTATCAGGTAGAGATGCTGATTAGGCAACTGTGCTCTTGGAGACAATAAACTCTGTTTTACACTTGTAATAATTTTCCAAAGTCTAAAATCTGAGGTAGTAGAAGTTCTCACTATCAGAATATATAAACTTAGTGTAAGTGTTAGAAGCAAAATTTCTCTCTTATTCACCCACAAGGAGTACCACTGTCTGGTAGAGCCCATGATGACCCTCCACCTTCAAACAGGGTGAGAACACCAGTGTGTTCATCTGTGCTACAGCCAAGGTAATCTGATCTCATCGATTCACCATGTGCGCAGCCATTATGTATACAGAGTAATTAACAAAGCAAATATGGTCATAGAAAATGCAAAACAGAAACCCTTTTGTTTCTGTACTTCAGTAGGAGAGTGGAACTTGTTTTCAAGCCTTATCCTATCTAATGCAATGTAAATACAGTATTCAGCATTTTTGTCCATTTCATTAAGCACTGCTCATTTCAATATAAGCCTTATTAGCTAATTAAACTATTTAATTAGTTATACTTGAGTTGCATTAAATTGCAATCACTTGCATCTGTTTTAATAGAAGATGTATTTTATATGTGTCCACAAATGCTGGCATAAAATATTATTCCAGCTAGCATCCAGGGTAACTGGACAGCTTTCCTGAACATTGCAGCTTTCCTGAACATTTCAGCAAGTAATCCTAATTCTTTCTAAATAGCTGCATGCTAATAATCACATTGCAGAAACATCACATGAATAATGACATTAAAGACTAAGTTAATGGCGAGGAAATGGGCTAACATGGACAGGACTTGGGTTAAAATGGATTTTACTTCACACATTTCAGGGTACATTATATAGAGAGATATGTGTCTTTATACAGTAAAATTTATCTCTACCTAAACTCTAGCTTTCCTATTCCCTAATACTCTACATTTCTTTTTTTACTTGGAAAAAAAAAAATCCAGACTCTTATTTGGCCTGATGTCATTTGACACAAGGGAATTTGACAAGGGATATAGGACATTTCACAGTCTGACTTAGTGTAGACTGACTAAAACACTGCCATAGTGTTCATTCCATTTAAGTGCTCTCTGATAATCCCAAAAAGGGCAGAGTAGGACAGCAGTATGCACTCACTACCTCAGAGGTATGCATTCAGATTTCAGTCCAGTTGCATGAATGCAGGCATTCAAGGTCATTGGAGATCCCTAATGGTCATCCACACGATCTCTGGCTGCCAGGCTAGAGGTCTGGTCAGCTCCATATTATATTGCAGGTCAGCTCCACATACCACTTTATAAAGTCCATAATCAACGCTCATGAAACTTTCCCACCACACCATAAATAACCGAGAAGGACTCATTGGTACTCCTGGTTAATACCAAAGGTGGCAACACAAATGTGGACCTAATTTAGGTCTTAGAAATGAACCATTATTGTGTTAGTTCTATAACTTTGCCATTACTCATTCCTTAAGGACACTCAGACAAACTTCAGTCAAGCAGAAACATTATTACTACATTCAGCATAACAGACTATTACATATGGAATAAGAGATGCCTGGGACTTATTTCCAGACTATAGTGTCAGAATCTTAGAACCTGTGCCACTGATCAGGGCAGAGGGGTTTTAAATAGATGAGTTTAAATAGATGATTTTTAAGGTCCCTTCCAACCCACCCATCCTATGACTCTATGGTAGAGTTGACATAATTTTTAGTCAGGCCTTGAGAATCTTGGACCATACCAACGTTGTTGCTGTGGGCAAGGTTGTCTAAGCATTACTGTAGGTTTGAGTTATGGTTTATATTTTTTCCAGTACAGAACTCACAATCAAATTTAAGGCTGCAGAATTTTAGGTTTTTTTTTTTTTTTTTTTTTTGTCTTCCCATTACTCTTGGATTAGTTATGTCTCTGGTGTTTTGATCACCAGTGATGCCTAGGAAGGTAAAGTGAAACTCAGTCAGTTCCCTCCCTCACAATTTCAAAAAGGATGGGTAGGAGAAGGACCATTGAGGTAGACAAAGGACCACCCCTGGCATTGCCCAGGGCAAATCAGCCAACCTCACATATTGCAACTACCTTTATAAAAGAATAAAAAGATGGATAACCATTGCAGGTCACTCAAATCTGAGAGGAAGGGAGGGCCCAATGTGCTGACAGGACTAATCCCAAAGGGAAGTCTCCTGCCTTCCCTGGGGCTAAGGTAAGGGACATTACAAGCAAAATCCCTGATCTGGTACAGCCCTCTAATCATTATCCCCTACTAGTCCTCCAGGTTGGTAGTGATGGGGTTGAAGGAAGAAGTCCCAAGACAATTAAACAGGATTTCAGGGCGCTGGGGCATTTGGCCAAAGGAGTCAGTGCACAGATTGTGCTCTCAAATTTTTCAGCATCAGGGAATGAATACAGTAAAGAACAGGAAAACTAGCCTGACGGCTAAGAGGCTGGTGCCATAGCTGGAAATCTGGGGGGTTTTGGCCATGAGGCAGTTTACAGGGCACAAGGCCTGCTGATGACAAATTGAGTCCACCAGTCTCAGAAAAATAAAAAGAGTTGGTGGGGCTGATTGAGAGGGCTTTAAATTAGGTTTGAAGGGGATACAGCCGGGCCCACTAGAGACGAGCCTAGATGTCATTGGCCTGTGTCCAGGGCACCAATGCAAGCAGCATGGGCAATAAACACGAGGAGCAGGAAGCCACTGTGCAAGAGGTAAACTACGGTGGTCATGGTCACAGAAATGTGGAGGAATGACTCCACAACTGGAGTGCTGCAATGGATGGCTACAAGCTCTTTAGAAGAAATAGGTAGAGCAGGAGAGGCAGTGGGGAGGTTCTTTACCTTAGGGATTGTTTTGATTGTATTGAAATCAGTGACAATGATGACAAAGTTGAGTGCTTCTGGGTAAAGATCAGGAGAAGGTCAGCAGGTTGGATGTCCTGGTAGGAATCTGTTACAGACCATTTAACAAGAGTGGACAGAAAATCATAAGGGCCAACCTAGAACTTAAGTTGGCAGCTGCAATTAAAGACAACAAAGTTTCTGTAAATTCACTGGCAACAAAAGGAGGGCTAAGAAGAGGCTTCACCCTTTGCTGGATGCAGGGGGTAGCATAGTTTCAGGGGATGAAGAAAAGGCTGAGGAGCTTAATGTCTTTATTGTCTCAGTCTTTTATACTAAAACCAATTGTCCTCAAGGTATCCAGCTCCCATAGCTGGAAGTTAGTGACAGGGAGCTGAGTGAAGCCCCCATAACACAGCAAGAAATGGCTGGAGACCAGCAATGCCAATTAGAGACCCACATGGAATGGGATGCACCCAAGAGAAATGAGGAAGCTGGGGAAAGAGCTTGCCAAGCCAGTTTCAATCATTTACCAGCAGTCCTGGTTAACCAGAAAAGTCCCAGTTGTGTCCCTTTCAAAGATACAGGCAGGACTACAAATTGCCCAGCTGTATGCTTTGTATCTTTTATAAGCTTGTAATGTAATGGTTCTTGAGAGTAGCAGGGATTTTTGTTCAAGGATGTGGGGACAATCATCACAACTTCTTCCTCACTGTGCATCTTGTGCGTGATACTACCATTAGCTAACCCCTCATGTGGAGGTAAGCACTCTCATATAATCTCAGTTGACATGGTGCTCTGAAATCATGTTTTCTGAGTGAGTTTTTTTTGGGGGTTTTTTGTTTGTTTGTTTTTTGGTGTTTTTGTTTTGTTTTGGTTTTTTTGAGCACAAAATAGACATATTCTGGATGAAAGTCTGTTCTTTAGCATCCTATTCCAGAGAGTCAGGAAGAATAAGCATTATTCATTTGTAACATTCTGACTGATCTAAACTCTCTTTCCTTCATTTGAATTCCAAATATTTGAAGCATCCTACATATTTTAATTGACGCTTTCTAAAAGTAATGCATCTGAATATCTAGTTTTTACTTTCATCATACTGTTTTTTAAAACCAAATTTGTCATGGCTATACACTGCAAAATAAATTTTTAGAAGACCCCATGTTTTGGCATCATCATGGGAACCAAGGCTTATCCAGACAAAAAGCAGGAAAACCAAAGTGCTGGAGACCCACCTATGTAACAACTACTCATGTTCTCAGCACCATTTGGGTGGGTAACTCTGGTAACTGTTGAGGGCAACTAATGTCTATGGCAAAAGTTATTCAATTCTGAAAACAGAACTTGTGAAAATTGGAGATTTTAGACAGATTTAGTGTAATTTGTGTGCTAAATCTTTTTTTTTTTTTAAAGAAAATATTGTTGCAGTCTGCAATATAGAACTGTAACTCAGTGATATAAAAGAGAATTCACATTAATTGTGGTACAAATGGTATTTTTAGAATGTATTGTCTTCCTCTATAAGTTTCAGAAAGTCCAAGAACCTTTGCAAGGTGGTTATGGGTTTTTTTTAGAAAAACATTCTCTATTATAAAGATTATATAGAAAACCTGGCACATATTAAAAAAATAAAAAAATACTGGCAGAAATACATATTATGGGCTAGCAGAATGTGTACAGCAAGTCAAGAGCAAAATATGATCAGAAGTCTGATGCTGACATCCAGGAGGAATGAAGTATGTTGAGATCTTCTCAAAAAATGACAAAGTTCTTCTCTGAAAAACCAATTACAAATGTAAAGATAAAAACGAGCTCTCATTCATCAGCTAATTTTGTTTCCTCAGAGGCTCCACAAAAATAACAAATCTATATATCTCACTTCAGTAAATATGCTATAACAACCATAATTTCTGCTTCTTCATGATCATACCCTCTCATTCTGAAGTATTTTATCTTCATACCTCATGGTGGCTATACCAGATGAAGAGCAGGTAGAGATCATCCAAATAAGCATTTTCTTGAAGATCACAATTAATTTTTATCTGGCTAATCTGCAAATATTCTGATAATTTGTGTCAGTATAGAAGTGACAGAAGAACTGCTGTGTAAGTGTTACAAGAATTTGAGGATTTTAGAATATATGAACATTTTCTTTTACAAATAAAATCATTCAAGTTGAAAAAAAAAAGACCTAGGCATTTTCTTATGTATATATTAAATACAATCTTAGTGTGCAAATTCTATCCAGAGGCTTTTAGCTATATAAAAATTTGATATAGATCATAATGTATTTCTAGTATTTTATCTTCCTTCTTATTGATTGATTTATATCCGAAAATGTTAACAAGTTTTTCTTGTTTTTGCCATAACATACTCCAGTCACCAAAATAACCCCCACTGACTGTGATAAGCAGTTAAAATATAATCTCAGAGTTTAACAAGGCTTGCTTGTTAAAGAATATGAACTTTTGTGAATAAGTGTTTATGAGACTGAGATAATATTGGAAAACCTTTCTGGTGTCTCAAAGAATTGAAAAAGAAGTTTTATATTTTTTATTTTCAATAGTCTTTTGCTTATAAGTAGTCAGAAATTCAGTATATAGAAATACCATCAATATATAACTATGCTAAATATATGGAAGCAAAAGGTGGATGAAGCAGAATAATTATTACTTGTACATGATTTTTTCACGAGGAACAAAAATTATGGAAGTCGCTAGTTTTATAAAATCCATGACTATATCCAAATTTGCTGTGATTCAATCATATTTTCTCCAAAGCTGTTGTTACAAAAATCATGTCCTTAAATACAAGGATTTATGCTACCCAAGGAATATTGCTATACCTACAAAAAATAAGAAAACGATCACAACAAATACAATTCACTACAAAAATAAAGACTTTTTCTCATCCATTCTTCTAGCCCTGTGTTTCTCCTTCCGTTATAATGGATACAGAGGTTAACACAGTGCTAGAACTTTTGTAAGGCAAGAATAGCCAGTAACATAATCAGATGAACAAAAGAAAGTGAGTAGGATGGTGAAAGAACTGTGCAGATACACACTGCACTTTACCTTCAATATCTTTTAACTAGGTACCAGACCTCTTGTGTATTTAAGCCAGGTCACCAATAGTCTCTGATCTAAACAGAACCAGTCACCTAACTGTGAAAAGCTGAGGGGGCCATTGCTGGCAACACAACTTGCAGATTCAGAGGTCAGTGTGATGTGGAAGATAATATGGCCTTCTTTAGCACCATGGGGTCAACAGTAGTCTAACCAATGTCTCTATTTTAGAAAGTATTTCCATTTTGAGAGTAGCACTGCTTAAAGAGACAAAATTAAGTGCTTCTTCATAGTGATTACATTTTGTCTTCTCTAAGAGTTGAGGGGCAAATATGTTTAATTACTAGCATTTTTTAAAAAGCATTTTTCCTCTCCTTTCTAAGTAGATTTGATCCAGAAAGCACAGTTCTACTAAAGAGATCACACTGCTTTGATTTATGGGTGCTTTTATATAGCAGGCAATCCTCCCACTCAGGAGAAACCATTGTGATTTTTATGATTTACAATATAATGAAACAAAACTGAACAGTATATAGGCAACATGCAAACTGCTATCTTCATGCCTTACTTCCTCCCTCCCCCTAGCCCTGATAAGTGCTAGAAAAGGAACTTTTTCTTTTCCCAACAACTATATCTCTATGAAAGCAACAGCAATCGGGCTGCATATGTCTTTCCTCAAAAATGCTATCTGGTAGAATCACTGCTCCTGGAGGATTGTGGCAATATTGCACAGAGATTACACAGTTAGTTAATAATTTCCAAGGGATAGAAGCAGAACCAGGAATACTTACATGGAAACTTGTCTTGCATTGCACTTCATAATCTATTCTTTTGAATAGAACTCCAGGAAAAAAACAAACCTGGAGTGTTAAATGCTTTGATCTACTCCAGGGAAGGTTAAAAATGAGGAACAATATGAATGTCTAAACATTAGTATAATAAAGGCCAGTCCTCAAGACATATTGAAATTAATAGAATGCAAAACAAACCCAAAATGTTGGGTTTGCAGCCAGGCTGGGTTTGCATACAATGCTCAAGAGGTCTGATTTCAAAGATAAGGGTTGGAGTAAGAGCATACTTTATATGATGCACAAGAAGACTAATTCTTTTCATACAATAAACTATTTAATGGTCAGAGATGGAGAAAAGGAGACTGAGGAGCTACCTCACTTTATTACACAGCTTCCTCCCTAGTGGAAGAGGAGGGGCAAACACTGATCCCTTCATTTTGGTGACCAGTGACATGAGGAAATGGCCTGGAGTTGTGTTCAGGGATGTTTAGGTTGGATATTAGAAAAATTCTAATTTTTCATCCAGAGGGTGGTTGAGCACTGGCACAGGCTCCCCAGGGCAGTGGTCACAGCACCAAGCCTGACAGAGTTCAAGAAGCTTTTGGAAAATACCCTTGAGCACATGGTGTAACTCTTGAGGTGTCTTGTGCAGGCCCAGGAGCTGGACCTAATGATCCGCACAGGGCCCTTCCATCTCAGCATATTCTGTGATTCTGTGAGTCAGGATTATCCATGTTGCTGCCTACACCTCCTCTTACTGGGTCCAACAACCCAGCTAGCTGAAGGCTGCACCCTGCAATGGCCTGCACCTTTTGTGCAGGTCCCTCCAATGTCTCCACACTGAACAAGCACAGGGTCTCCCAGCAGAACCCAAGGGAGGGATGAAACATCCTCTTCAATGGACTGCTGTGGGTGGAGGAGCACTCAAACTTTCTCATGAACTCTTAAAAGTACATCCTGACAATGAGATAAGGTTTGCCATACTTTCCTCTCACACTTCAAGTTTTCCAGAGCACTTTTAGAATCATTTACCTTGGAAAAGACCTTGAGAATCAAGTCCAATAGTTAACTAAACCTTGTCCCTAAATGTCATGTCTACACATCTTTTAAATACCTCCAGCAATGATGACTCCACCAGTTCCCTGGCCAGCCTGTTCCAATGCTTGACAATCTTTTCAGTAGAAGAAACATTTCCCAATATCCAGTCTCAACCTCCTGATGTAATTTGAGACCATTTCCTCTTGTCCTATCCCTTGTTACTTGGGAGACGAGACCAACCCCAACCTCATCTCAGCCTCCTTTCAAAATAGGATTCCCCTCTGAGACTACTTTCTCCAGGCTAGACAACCTCAGCTCCCTCAGCTACTGCTCATAACACTTGTTCTTTACGCTTTTCACCAGCTTCATTGTTCTTTGGACACACATTGATCATATTTAGTCTGCCCCAGCAACATCTGTCTCTAGAGAGAAAAGGTGAGCTGGCTCCTGCAACCAAACCAGATCAGGAAGGCAGCTCTGGTGCATCCTGCCCTGAAGTGGAGGCATTTGGGCGCGAGGTATCTTAGAGGCCTTTGACTTGCTTTTTGAATTGGGGTGGGAGATAGGGACAAGTATCTTCAAGCTCTGTTTGCTAGTCACACACTGCTAGAAAAGTAATTGCCACCACTCAGTCTCTCTCAGGCTGTTGTAAATTGTGCTCTCCCACTCTTCATTCAGCAGACCAGAACTGACACAAGCTGTGGGAGACAGTGCTCATGTGGTTTTGCATCAACTGAATCCCTATTATTGCAACAGTGTTTAAAGTTTTATTAATCTTATCCCCCTCAGCCTCAGGACTTGGCTATTTTAAGTGGATTTTTTTATTCTTCCCTTGAAAACACTAAAAAGACTTCTCAGGCTTTCAGCTGGGTGATTGAAAAAGAAATAGTTTCTTTATGTATGGATATTTCCAGTCGTTGGAAAGTTTCATATATGATAAAGGCCAAATGCTAAGTTAATGTTCCTTGGTCTCACACTGAGAAGATACCAAGAACTTCAGCTCTGCTGCTTCAAGGAGTGTCCATATGATGATGAGCAGTACTTGTATGACCAGTTCCACAGAATTATGCCAATGAGGGTTCTTTGTTGCTGATAAGGATGGTTGTTCCCTTCGGAACACCTTTGAATGCTTTACAAGAGCTGGTAGAGCAAATAGGATAAATGTATGTCCAGGCATTGCTTTGAAAACGAACAAACTTAAAAAGCTTATGATCTAACCAAGTATTACTGATAGGTCTTGTGTACATCTGAGGAAAGAAAAGCTGAAAGACAGAGCAGAGTAAAACTGTCTGTGAAGACTACAAGGAGAAATATGAATGCATTTGATGTGTCTGGGATGAATAACCGAAGTTAATTTCTGTGGAATTTTTTATAAGTAAGATGATGAGGAATTTTCTTTGTAGGTCATCTCAGAGTTAAGGGTGAAGACTTAAGAGTGAAAGACTTTCCACCACAATTTAATCTTAGACAGAACACAAATAAAATCACCTAAGGAAAGGGAGAATTCTTGCTGAATTCTAAATCAGTAAGATGGATTTTGCCTTTCACCTAGGCTCTGTATATCTGCTCTGGCTCAAAGCAGTATTTTTGTTCTTTTGAGGCTCCATTTCTTTTGCTGACTTCCAGCCTCAAAATACATTATTTGGTTCTATGTCTAACGTGCAAAATCTCTTGTCTTCATCATGTCTGACTTTGAGACACTATTAAGGAAACAGTCTTCTTTTTAGTCAAAGAGGAAAAATGAACTTTCCTAATTATATTGACAGTACTGCACAGATTTAATTTTAAATACTAGGAGTAGTACAGTAATGAAAGTTATCCTACGTGTGTTACTCATCTCTGAAGAATTAAAAGGGACAAATCATGAATAGGCTTTCTGACTGCAGACAGGCATGAGGTGAATATGTTTACTGGCTTTCACTATAATATTTATTCAGCTTAGATTTTTTTTTTTCTGATGCCTAAATCCTTAAATGGTCTTTTTCTTTAACTTTGTATGTGGGACCAATTATTTTGATGCTTTTAAGTAGTAAACGTAAAGATTTAGGCAAGACTAATGTTCCTTTTCAGAACAATCTTAAAAGAAGACTGAAGTAAGAGATCCTATGGTTTGTATTAAGCTTTTAAAGTTAATTTTAACATAAATCTATGCCTACACTGAGGAAAGAAGTTGCCTGGAATTCAGGGTGGATCTAGTTATTCATTATGTCATAAACAAAAATGTCTTTTTCTGCATAGTACAAAATATATCCTATCAGGGGAATCTTTCTTGAGTGGAAATCCCCTTTATTGATGTTCCTTCCTTTTGCAATTTTGCTCTCTGATCACAGAAAGAGCATAATTTTTCAAACTGTAAACTGGATGCAATCTAGGAGTTTAGTAGGTGAGAGAATCCTACCTGTGATTAGATTTAAAGATGACATGTATAATAATGTCTGTTATTAGAAAAGTAATGATGAAGAGTTAAATGAGCAGGATTAATAGAATCATAGAATGGTTTGGGACAGAGGAGACTGAAAAGATTATCTAGTTCAAACACACTCTGCCATAGGCAGAGACACTTTTACTCTAAACCAAGCTACTCAAATTCCTATTCAACCAGATATTAAACACTTTCAGGGATGGAGTAGCCACAACTCCTCTGGGCAACCTCTTCTAGTGCCTAACCACCCTCATAGTGAAGAATTTCTTCCTTATGTCTAACCTAAACCTGCCCTCTTTCAGTTTGATTCCATGCCCTGCTTTGTTTTCTTACTCCATGCCCTTGTAAAATGTCCCTCTCCAGCTTTCTTGCGGGCTCTGTTCAGTTACTGGGAAAGCACAAAGCCTCCTCTTTCACAGGCTAAACAGCCCTTGTTCTCTCAGCCTGTCTCCATAGGAGAGGTTCCAGCCCTGTGATCACCTTTGTGGCCCTGCCCTGGACTCTCTCAAGCAGGTCTAAGTCTTCCCTGTGCTGGACACCCCCAAAGCCAGAAAGTGCTGCAGGTGGGGTCTCAGTGGAGTAGTGGGGTAGAGGAGCAGACTCGCCTCTTCTCCCTCCTGGCCACGCGGCTTTAGGTGCAGCCCAGGATTGATTGGCTTTCCTGGCTGGAAGTGCATATTTGTAATGCTTCCTCAACTTTAAAACTACAAAGTTATTACATTTTGCAATGCACATTACAAATAAAATAATAATTTTCACATGAGTGTTGATCTTTTCTAATCTTATTTTAACATGAAGGGAAGTTGTATAGAGCCTTTAATAAGCTATCACTTTTGTCATGATGATCCATAGTCACATACTATACATTTTTTTTAGAAACACAGTTTTTTTCTGAAGCATAAAGCTAAAAGTAGAACATTTTTTAAACACGTTTATTTTCATGGGTTTTGATGCTGAGTTGTTAAACACTTATATGTCAAATAATGCAAGAGCTACACTTTTCTGTATGCTTCTATTTTGAAAACTATCCCCTCAAAAAATTTTGTTGAATTCTCATCTGGTTGTTAGAAAAGTGGGAGAGCACTCTTGGGTGGGGATAGTTTCTGGTAGGACTAGGACCTTACAATCGTTATATTCCTTCACACCTGTGTTTGTGAAGGGTTAAGCAGGTAATACAAAAGGGAGGTAGTCCTCTTTAAAAGGTTAAACTTCCCACTCTCAACAACCTGATATGTCTAATGTACAAGGTATCCTCTTTAAAAAGGTTGTTAAACATGAGTTTTGTTTACATATAATGTCATGCAGTTATCAGCATAATCAAAAACTTATTTAATCCTTTTCTAATTCTAAAGTGATTAGCAAGGGCTGAGAAATCACCTTATCTCACTAAAACACAGGTACGAACACAGAGTAAATATTTTGGTAAACAATTATTCTGCCCTTGCATATTCAGCAGTGTGCTAAATTATGCATAATCTTGCATAAGTAATAAGTGAAGGTAGCTTAAATTCAGGGTTTTTTTACCTGACCTATTTCTTTCAGTGCTGTTAGCTTCTTAAATCATGTATGAGCTTTCCGTAAGGCTTCAATGAGTAGTTCTAGTGGAGAGACTTCAGTAATAAATTTCAGGAGAAGACAAGTTTTTTGACAGGCATAATGCAACACATACAGAGTTTGGAACTCACACTCTGGGAATTTAGAGCAATCCTTGCAAAGCAGCTTTTCCCTGTTACATTAATAGAGAAAATGAAGTATGAAAGTCCTCAGGAATTACTGCTAGGTGTAATTTAAATAATTTACCAGAAGACAGTTCAGCACATGCATAGAACAGGGGCATACAGAGTTTGCCATAAGCAGTTTATAAATAAACTATATTCTGCTGAAGTAAGTCAGGCATAAATTATAACTATTCCTTTTGTGGCTATACTCTGTTCCTCATTGTAATAGTTATTTAAAAAAAAATATCTGGGTTATGACCTTCTACCAGAAATCATAGGCTGTGCCTGCCTTGTACCTTGCTTATGAGCATGCTTACATTTAATAGTTTGGCTGCTATGAGATCAAAGTAAAATTACTATTGCTGTGGGAGAAAAAAAAAAAAAAGAGAAAGTGCATTACATTTCTATAAACAGAATCTAGGTAGAATTTTGTAGTTCAGTGGAAAAAGGAGTGTTCTGTGCCAAAGACCATTAACTAGCATCTGACCATTTCATGAAACACTTATGCATTTTGTTAATGTATTATTCTATTTCTAGCCTCAAGTGCTGAAAGTTAAAATGACAGAACAACTTGAAAGTACCAATAGAAAATATGAAATTAAGATGCTAGGGAGTATAGAGAGGGCAAATAATTCTTTAAACACTCCTAAAGAAACTGGATGGCTCCTAGTCCTGCACAGGAGCTGAAACCCCAATTGTTAGGGTTATGAAGGGCTTTTACCATTTACCAACCAGAAATGTTTTAATTTATTTTGTCAGTGCCAGAAATAAGAATCCAAGGTGAGAGGTCAATGATCCAGACAGGTTCATTGATTTTTGTATGCAAAATTAAAAATATATCACATATATTTTATTCTGACATCTATAGGTACTACATAAAGAAATGGAAAACATGAAGATGCTTTAATGTTGTTTTCCCCTTTTTATATTATAAAAGTTTAGTGTTTTCTCATTCCTGTAGAGCATATATTAACACAAATATGGTGTCTCTGTTGTTATTAATTTTATCATCTTTTTTTTTAATAATAATTCTTTCTTAATTTACTCTTAATTAACTCCTTTTGTCCATCTAATTAAGAGCAAAACATTACAGCCACTGGAGATCACAAACAGTCACCTGTCAGAAAGATGGGCTTGCAGGTTTTTTGTAATTTTGAGAAAAAACCTAACATACTTAACACTCAAAGAAAATCATTAAAGATATTTTCCTGCAAAAAAAATGTAAGTTTCTGTCAGAATTTGATATTTTTCTGAATGAGATTTGCTAGCTTGTATTCATGAAGTCATGTATAAAAATAGAAATTTTCTGATATTTTTGTTGATTCGTATCAGCTAAAATTATATATTTTTCATTTTTTATGTCATAATATTAATACATGCATAATAATACATGTATATTTTAACCAATTTTTATATGTATATTATCACTACAGTAATTGCCCTTGATGAAATATATATAGGTATTAATAGAGCTACACAATGTATAATGTCCGTATAAATAATTTCTTAACCTAACATTTGTCAGCGCACCCAAAACTCATGCTAGCATAAGAGTGAGCATGGAGAGTAGGTTAAAAATGCTCTTGCTTTTGCTTCTCTACTAAAAATATTTATGTAGAGGGTGTAGTGGAATCTGCATGCTGTGTGAAGTCCTGGCTGTCCATCTCAGTCTGCCTGGCAATGAAGGGCTGTCTGTACCTCACCTCTCTTTATCCACATCACGGTGGAAAATTTTGCAAGTCCTCATTCTCAATGACCCTGCTTCTGCAACATTTTGGGGCGGGTTGTGTGTCTTCCCAGGAGTGGCACTGAGATGTGCTCCCACCTAGGTGAGCAAAGCTTTGCATGAGAGCAGTCGAGTGCCAAGCCAGACCTTGTCTCTCAGGTACTGCTTGACAAACTAACCATAGTCCTGAGATAAGACACTATTTTAACTGTTTCCTTCATAACTTTGCACTTATTGGTTGCTTGTTTTGGCTAAATAGGGAGTATGGACAAGGTTTATGATGGATGTCATAAATGTCAATTCCATTTGGGATGGAAAATCCCCAGTTGCGTTCTTGACAAATGGAAAAGTATTTTCCATGTCTAGAACTGATATACTTATCTGAAAATTCCAAATACTTAGATATTTCCCTTAAATATCCTTTGAATGTGCTGTAGATTTCATTTTATTTTCTAAGGAAAAGTTGACTCATTATCATTCTGGTTGAAGCACTTGTTTTTCCTAGCGTAGAGCTTTTTCCATTATTAAACTGATCCTTTAGAAAATTAAGTAATGTTAACAAGAAATTTCTCCTTAATATGCAATAAATATAGGTTGTTGGAATGATAAAAAACAGTTTAGTTCAAACAATTTAATTAACATCCTTACAAGGATCGCTGAAAATAAAGTGCAAAATAAAATAAAATCACTGTCATGATCCTGACCCTGTGTTGCAAATTAAAAACACAGTTAAGTGTCATAAATTTCAGCAGCTCTATTTGGGTTCACTTAACAGAATTATGACAAAAGCAAATGTTTTGTCACTTTCAGACTGTTGCCAGGAAAAATTGTAGTGCATAATTAATGTTAATCCACTCTTTAATTTGTATATGTAACGGCACAGGAAGTTGCCACTGATAGCACAGAAATAATGTAATTTTCAGTGTTAAAGCAATAGAACTGCTTCATCTAAAACAACAAGTAAGAGAAAGGATAATGGAAGGTGTCAGAGGCACAATAAATAAGATTAGAATGGACAAGAAGTGAAAAGTATTAACTATTGAAATTTTCAGTTAGAAAGGCAAAGCAAATCCTTTATGAATCCACCTTCTTTTAAACCTTTTTGAATAAATGCAGTTGAATTGCCTCAATATTAGTGAGTACAAATCAAGCTATTTCAAAGAAATAAATTATGGTTTTATGTTGTAACTCTAGACATTTAAGTAATTTTAAGAACAAAGGTAGGCTTTGGTAAGATCTTGAGTACCCATGCTTGAACAGGCTAGTGATAATTGGCTGGTCACCTTCCTAAGCAGACCTGAAATATCAGAGCATCAGTGAAACAATGACAAAATACATTATGTGCTGGATACTATGACTCACATCTTAGATGGTTGGTGTTTCTGGGTAATGCATCCTGCCAAACATGAGCACTACAGAAAACCCAACGTGAGGTGAATGATTAGATGAAGACAGTTTTCATCAGTTCACTTCTGATATACTCGTAACATGAATTGACATTGAATTTTCTCAGTAATGAAGCAGGTTTATCCACATGAGCCTTCTAATTTTGTCCTTCTTTTACTTGCTTAGGAAATGTGACAATTGTTTCTTCTACCCAAGGACAATTTCATCTGTTCAGACATGAATGCAGACTCAGCAAGCATTAGGGACTGTGATTTTTAAAGCCGTTGTCTAGCTGGAGGTGCTGGGGATCCAACCACCATTTGAGTGGTTCTATCTGAGCAAAAAATGATACCTGCTTAGGTGTTTTACTACAAAAACCACAGTCACTCTGTAGTTAGATCTCTTACAATCATATGTGCAGATTAGCTCCAGAATAGCATAGGTGCCAGTAATTGAGCCTTATACCTTCCTAGTAATTTTTTTCCTCTTTTTTATAAATTTTTGTTTAATTAATTTAATATTTTGTAGTTTTGAAAATAGTTGCAAATTGTTGTGTGAAACATACAGGACTCATGAGATGGTGAAATTTTAAGCCCTTATATAGAGTTATTTAGAGATATCTTTAATATAGCTAATTAATGTGCATGCCACACTGTTTTCAACTACTGCAAAAAAGTTGTTCAGTCTGCTGTCTTAGGATCCTTTTTACCTTCTTTAGTGAATTTTCTGCTGTTTTTCAGATTCCCAGGATCCTGCACAGAAAACATGAGGTGCTGCTAAAGTTATTATCCCATACATATTAAGTATATCCAGAAAACTTCCTCTTCCAGCTGTGAAGAACTGATGTGTTAAACAGATTATTCACAAGCCCTGCTTTCCTGTAATGAACCTAAAAAAGGCAGCTGAAAAAAAAGCTTTCTAAATACAGAACTTAAGTCTAGATGGAATTTCAGAGTATTGTTTCATATCTCTTGTCAACACATAAGGATAAAATGCTGTGTCAAAGACTCAGCATAGTAGAGAGATGAAAGAGGCAGTACAGAATTTATAAGTTACAGGGGCACTATGACTACATCCATTCTTATAAACTCAGTGTGTAAATGCTGCCATCCTCCACAACAGGTTGACTGGTAGCTCTGGTCTTTGGAAAATCCAGCTTCTGCATGGCACCCATTAAGTCCTTGGGAAAGCAGATGAGTTATTTTCATAACTTAGACAGCTGTGAGTCTTTCTCAATAGCATTCCAGAGACTGTTGAACTTACTGGCACAGATTAGTAATCTATAGAGCTACTCTCTCCATTTTTATCTTTGAAATGTATTCTGACATAGGAGGAATGAAATTAAAGTTTTACCTCTGGACTATTCCTTCTCCTCCCCTCACTCCTGCACCATGAACGTTCCCAGGTTGAATGTAAGGATGAGGTGAGGAGGAACACCTCCAAAACTTTCTTTCACCTCCATGAGTAGAGTTTACCTACTGAGCCCCTTCTTCCTTTTATCTATTAGCTGCCATTTTTAACAGTACACCACATTAGAATCACAAGCAATTAGCTCCACTGTATGCCATACTTACACTCTCCAGTGTTTGTTCTCTTCCCTGCTGAACCCATATGTGAGTTGAACATTGATAGGCAACCACCTTTGACAGACTCATTCCACCATCCCTAAATGGATCCTCAGCACATCTTCTACACTTGCACCGCATCACTGGCATTCAAAATGAATGTGCACCCTTCTTGTCCCAAAGAGATCACATCCATTGTTAATTGTTCTTTTATCTGAGATTATTATAAAATTCTTACCTGTTTCATATTTGGTAACTGAGGTATTGAAAAACCTGGTAAAACCCTTCCCTGATTGCTGTCCATTCTGAATTTTTGAAAGCAGAAAACAATATTAAGAAACATGAAAACAAATAGCCTTCAAACCTGAAACCCAATTTTTAAAACCTTTTAAATGTATAGGAAGAAACAAAATGTGAATTTCATAACTATAGTAGTGAATTCACTTACTGGGGTTACTTCTACTTCTGTGTGAAATTGTAGGTGGAATGGGGAATGCTGAACCAACCAAAAGTAAGGATCAATATTTTAATTTACATAGGACATTTACATGGTGGGCGAGATAAATGGCTGGATATTTCCCTTTTCCTCTCACAGGAACAAACTCCAAGAGGTTAGAGTGTAAGCAATTAGTTTTAGTGTCACAGGTAATCTTAAAAAGGTCTAACAATTTTAACTGTTACCTGTGCAGTCTTTTATCCTCAGCTATTCATCCCGGAATTTTAACTAATTTTGGTTTAGTTTTTCATGTATGAAGCCACAATTACATCATGTGTTTCTAATCAGCTCCAAATACATGCTGGTTTTCTGAATATGTTTTAGTAACTCTTTCGGATGTTTCTAATTTTGTAGGAAACGTTGCTTTTCCCAATGCCATTTATTCTTCTCACAGCTTCTGTGAAATTGTGCGGGTCTTGCAACATTTCCTTATCAGGCTTAAAGACCCAGTGTTTCCTCAGTGAGTCTGATTTATGTGCTTGTGAGTGCAATAGAAATAAAATTTTCCTACTAATGATAAAAATTTCTCTTAAAAACCCACTATAATGACCGGTCTCCACTACTGATGACCACATGTAATAAGAATATGGAATGGCATTTGTTTAGAAGGCTTGGCACCAGTTTCTCCAAGGGAAGGTTACTCTAAATATGAACTCAAATCTCAAGTACCATATGTCTCCCCATGCTCTTTTGATACAACATCTGTGTTTTTTGAAATATCAGTCTTTTTTTTTTTTCTCTGTGGAAGCCCAAAATATGTAGAGTCATTGCTGGCTGGACCCCTCTTAAATTTATTCCTCTTCCTGAGTTTGCAAGCCATATTCACCTTCCAGATTTTCCAGAGAAATAGATATCTCAGTATTAAACTCTTCTGACTTTATGGGTGCAGTTTACATTATTATTAAAAATTGTATCTCTGAGTATTTCAAAGTATTGAGAAATAGGTTGCACACTAATTCGTCCTTGTGCAACTGCTTTGCTCTCTCCAGCAGGCCATGGAGGATATCTGTTTGCCCAGTACAGGTTTCAAGCATTTCAGTCTGGCATAACTTTGAGGGGTGTGCTGCCCACCCTCCCTTTGTGCTACCCTATAGTCCTCAGCACATCAAGAAGGTCATGCCTGGTATTTTTCACCATTTCAGTGTGAGCCTTCTGAAAACCATTCAGCAAAGAGTCCCCTATCTCCAGCAAACTCTCTAGCAGTGATTTTAAGATGCTTGAGCCCTCCAAGGACTTTGTGGAAGAAAGGAGAAGGTGACCTCCTCCCCCAGTTGCACCCCTAGGAATTAAACAGCTTTCCACAGACTTGCTAAATGTATCCTCATGCCCCTGCTTGCCAGCTGGTGCTGAATTGCTGAGCTATGCAGTAGGACCTGCTTTGGTACAATGAACTGGCTGCAGCAGTCATCTGATCATAATTGAAGTCATAAGGAAAGAGGGGAACAAGGGGAGAATGGAAGGAGGAGAAAAACATGTAGATAAATTATATTCCATAACACTTTGATAAGCCCAACCAAGAAACATGTTCTGTGATCGGTGTGCTAATGAAGCACATCTTCACAGAAGATAGCTCATGGCTACTCACTAATTCACTAATTCACTGATTCACTCACTAATTTGTACTATGGAGAACTGTGAAGCTATGGGATTGTAATGGCTGGTACATAAAAATATAAAAAGAGAGAGTAACTTGAAAATATAAAGAGGCTCAAACGTTATTTTTCTTGTGCTTAATCCAAGGGAAAATGCATGTAGGCTTTGGGGGTTTTTTTATTTCTTGCATACATGTGTGCATGTGTTCGCACATTTGTATGTATGTAACAGCTTTTATCTTTATAAAGTAGAAAACACTTTCTTATTTTTTTAGGAATAGTGATATTGCAGGTAATTATTTTACTTCTCTTATGTTCAAATGGTACTGAGTTTCTGAAGTATATTTTATAACACAATGTGGACAGAAAAGCAATTTCATGCCACTAATCCATACATATACAAGCATTAGCAATCGGGAGACTTCATATATTCCAGCTTTTGAATAGCACCTTGCATAGCAAAGGTCCAAAAAAGAGTATGAAATATCATGATTTGTTTTGTGGGTTTTGAGGTGTGCCTTTTTGTCCTCTCCACAGTCTCTTGTATTAAGCAATAGAATATGCTGCTTCATAGAAGGCAAGTTATTTTAAAAAAAAAAAAAATTTTCAACAGCTCCTTCCCACCTGAGCTGCAAAATTTGGTGGTACAGGGTAGAATCGTGAGAAATGCTTATCTGTTTGAGCTGGACTTTTGGTTTTTGCTTTAGGAAAGAGTGTATAGGGTCAGCTCATTTCAGGCCTTAGAAATTTTCTCTGGAGTGGAGGAAGTGGCAAAAAGGGCTTGGCTGCTTTGAATATCCCTGTTTTCCTGAACTCTGTTGAGAATGAATCTCCTAGCAGTGCTGGTGTAATTGTGATCACAGTGATAGGAGAAAATGAGCTCTTCAGTGTTGCTTTGACTCAGTTCCTTCTCAGCCTCCTGGTTCTTTACAGACATTGCCTCATGCCTCAGAGAGCACAGGATTTGCAAATTTTTCTCCTGAGTTTATCCCTGGAATTTAATTGAACCTTTCACTTTTATCATAACAAAGATATTTGCTATACCTTAATCCAAAATTCATGTGCTAAAGACTCAGTAAACTACCCTTTTTCTTTGGATATTCAGAAGGATTTTATTTCTTTCTGTGAATAATATCTGTCTGCAAAGTGGCTAATAGTTTCATCTGCTTTTATATTACAGTAATAGTAGTGTTGCAAAGACACCATTTTTGGGCAATACAATTGAGAGGTTTACAGCAGTCATAGCTTTTAAGATCTCCATTTAACACAGCATTTAAGCACATATTTTCAGCAAATGATCTGAAGCAGGAAAGCTGGGGCAAAAGTACTTCTGGGCCTTTTAAACAAGGAGCCACAGACCTTTTTGGAGGACATCTACTGTTTTAAAGTTGTTTAGACACTGCTCTGGAATAATTTGTTCTATGGAAATCTTCTTTGGGGTCAGGTTTTTGCTATCATGGTTTGACCATCACAAGGGCAGCTGGCAATGGATTACAGCCCTGAAAGAAATTGCACACAGACCTATACAGCTTTCTGTGAGTAATTTCAAAGGCTGAACTTCAGAGCTTGCTGCCCACCAGTGTGCAGGTTTGCCTCACAAAAAAAAAAAAAAAAAAAAAAAAAAAAAAAAAAAAAAAAAAAAAAAAAAAAGGTGTGTTATTCACCAAAACAGAGCATTTGAAGTCAAGGTTTGTGTCATTGCCATTCTCTTTCCCCACGACCTCACCATCCCTTTTGTCCCTGCACTCTTCTGCCCCAGTTTCTTTATTTGGACCATGTTGCAAGTCTCAGGATATTCTGTATTTACTAAAGGTCCAATAAATAATTTGATCTTTCTGGAAATGCACTGAATATTAAAGCAGAATATAGTATATCTGTCAAGACAGACAAATCTGGTAAGAAACAAAGTCTATGTACATGTTCAAATATATATATATGAAAAAAATCATAATGTAGCTAAAGATTGAGGAGCCTGGAGAGTGAAGAGTAAGTGGAAAGTGATTAAATGGTAAGTGATATCTTAAAAGCATATGAAAGATTTTAAAAGGATCCATGCAGAAAACAAAGAGCTATTAGTTAAAAAAGGTAAATTGCAGATAGCACTACTCTAATATCAGTCCCACAATAGCCATCAGAGATGAACCAGTAATGTAATTTCTTTTAAATGGATGCTATTCTAGTCACACTTATCATCTGCAGAGAAATATTTCTAATATCTATATCAGATGATAAAACTATTTTCATTTATTATTGTACTAGATTTTTTTCCCCAAGATTCCTACCACATTTTCTTCTTCCTGCATGTCATTTTTTTCCTCTATAACAAATACTGAATTTGTGAAGTTGCCTCATTTTTGGTTTTATGTATATAAAATGTTGATAGAAATTTTAGAAGTGGGAAATATTTTCTTGCTTTAAAAATGAGATAAGCCTTTCTGAATTTTAGCCAATATGTAAACACAGATATAAATGTACGGTACTCAATATATATTTATAATGTATGATTTAGATATATCTCAATTAGATAGTTTTTAGTAATTTTTGCAGTAGTCAGTTCTCACAACATATTAACAGGACTATCTGGTTTACTTATTTCTAAATGAAAAATAAAATCTAAATAATGTTCAGAAATGGATTTTCGCTGAGTTAATGAGTGATGGATCATGGTGAAATAATGCAATAAGTATATACTGTTGCCTTTGGGGAATAAAGCAAAAGGGTTTTTCCCATTTTGTACATTAGAACCACTTTGTAGCTGAGACTTCATCTCCATTCACAGTGGTGTTTAACCCCAGTGTCTGGTTATTATGCCTCTGATATAAATACACCAAACGTTAGCAGCATTGGAGAAGACATAAATGAAACCCAACAATATTACTGATAGAGTCTGTACAAAGTTTGCTTCATAGCCAACTGAGAGGAGTAATTTCTGTTTTCCAGTCAGTAATTGGAGTGTAAGATGCACTATGTTTCAAGGCCTTGAAAGCTTGTTTTGTAATGAGACTAACAATCTAAAATCATCTATTTTGTCTGACTGAAGATAGGGATGATTTGACTGTGATCTATGAATACCTGCATAAGGAAGATATTTCTTCTCATAGAGGGTTCTGTAATACAGCAGAATAAAGTGTAATGAGATTCCATGTTTGAAAACTCAGAGCTATGCACATTCAGACAAATATTACAAGAGAAAAGTCAATTTACATTGGAATAACTAAGCTAGAGATCTCTTGGATTCTTTATCACTGTGTAGGATACATGCTTTGCACTGAAAAAAAATGATAACAGTGCTTGCTTCCCGAGGGGTTTATTTTATGGTCTTGTGCCTATCTTCACAAAACAAGCCTTCCCCTTCTTACAGTGAAGCAGTTGGGCTCATTGAGGCAGAAGAACAATATAGTCAACCAGAGTTTTCACCAAAGAGATTTGGTATTTGTGTGTTTATTTGCAAGATGAATGCTGACAAGAAATTATTTTCCCTTAACTAGGCCTTCCCTGCTACTCAATGTATGATTGCAAATATGGTAGAATAAACTAGAAAATTCTTTGGTACGCAGATATTCCTACTTCATTGTTAATTTTAATATCTGTTTGTTATATGAGTTATTGCTCCCATTTAAATCAACTATAAACCTTAACACTTGGGGTCTTTTTCTGTAGCATGCACAAAGATGTCAATTTCTGATTTAGTGACTTCTCTTAAGGAAAATAAATGTAACAAATTTAACTCTGTATTTTAAAAATCTATACAATTCTGCTTTTATGAATACATACATATTGCCCCAAGAAAGGGGCAAAAATGACCCTAAGTCAAGAAAAATTGCGCATTTCATTGCCATAAGTAATCTCAAAATGTTGTCTCTTCTTACCTTCTTTTTCAATTTAAGGTCCATATTGTTTAATTAGTCTTGTAAAACTTTTCAGAAGATAGGCATAAAGCATTCTATGTCAGGGAAACTAGAAAGAGAAAGCAAATTAAAGAAATATTGAAAATAGACATCAATAAGTAGTGCAAAGTGGAATACTTTTTTCAATCAACTGTAGTTGAAGTATTCCATTTTTAGACACAAACAGCTATATTGAGGTAATTTTTAAAAGATATTAAGGTAGGATGCTTTTCTCTGTCAAACTGACATTACGTTTTAGCTGAAGCATACCAATTAATTCTACAAGTCATTAGATTTTTTTTTTCAAATTAGTTATGGTAAATTCGTTTTTATTCCTTCAAAATCAAAGCATATCCTATCCCATCTCCCTTGAGCTTTTTATCTTTAGCAAAGTCCCAATCATATCCCACAAAATAACTCTAGTGTTTCAACTATCAGTAATTGGATGGATAGAATAAATAAGTCCTTGGCTAGATAGCGGTATTTGCTTTAGATTTGCAACATATTTTTATAGTTTGGAGTACCATGAAACCATCTGATCTGAATAAGAAAGAAGTTTTTTTATAGTGTTTAAAATATACTACATATCATGTTCTGAGAGTTTACATTGATCTAATGCATTGAAAATGAAGAAGATTGTGTGCTGGAAGACCATTTAAGAGATTTGACTGTTTTAGCACTTCTACTTACAGACTGTACTGATATCACATGCCTAGAAACCAGGTATCTGTAAAACATCTTGTAAAACATAATTTAAATTTTCCATTAATAAAGCATTAAAAAACTTTTAGTGCCTGCTAGAAAGTTGTAAGGTAAGTGACTGTACCTTCTAATAAAATGCAGCTTTCTCCTGATTCCCAAACCAGAATTTACTTACAATTCCATTTTAAAAAGTCTTACAGCCTTGAGAAATTATGAACGTTGTTTCTCAGGCAACACACAGGCAACCCTACCAGCGTAGGCTGCTGAGCATGCTGAACAATAGCATCATAAAAGATGTGAAAATCAATTATTTGCAAGGGCAGAGAAGAACTTTGCTCCTGGATTTGCAGGACAAGAACTGGCAATGCTCAGCTGGGATGGTGGGAGGGAAGGGGAGAAGAGAAGCTGCTCCCACACAGCCCCTTCTCCCTAAGCATGTCAGCCAGACTACAGACCCTTAGGACACTCACGGAAAAGAAACAGACAACTTTTTTCTTTTCATATACTGAGTAGTCTCCATGCTCTTTCATTCTGTGTAAGATTCAGAAAAGTACAGCTCCACTTAAGCTTCTATAAGTTGCTAGCCTCAGTAGATGTTTACATACACCAAATGTACTCAGAAACACAAATACAGGCCGCCATTGAAACATAGTCAAACAGCCTTTCCATCATTTATTCAAGTCACATTTTCAGAGTCACTCTGTCTTTTTAGTCCCATTTCAGCCAGTTTCTGAGCGTCATAGTTAAAAAATTGGGTTGTATGGGGTCCCTTGTTGAAAAGCCATATAAGCTGCAAGCATATCTGAATATCAAAGGATCAAGTGGTATTTTTGTGGGAAGTTAAAAGTCTTTGGCCTCAGTGAACTGTTATATTCCAGCTGAGTAATTCCTTTCTGCTTATTCATTTTCATAATATATTCTCAACGACAATTTTTTGCATGTATTTAAATGTTACATCTTTATACCTCTGTTTTGATTATTCCTGTGGCAGAATGGGAAAAAGTAATTATTGCTTTTCTTCTGTGAAAAAAACCCAAAAAGAGAAATCTTGTGGGAAGTTTTATACTTTTTGTTGACTAAATACACATGGTCACCAATTGATTTATTTTTCTCTGTTTCTGAACACTGAACACTGATTACTCATATAGTGCTGTAGAAATAATTAATAAAAAGAAGTGATGTGTTCCCAGTTTTTGCTTTTGCTAATAACATTTTGTTTAATGGGTGTGTCAGATGTTCTTACAACTAAATGAAATATTGAAGGAGAGATATTGAAAAATGTACCAGCCCACATGAAAGTTCTTTTGAACAGTTACACATAATAATCTATCTGCAGCCCAGGCAATGAACAAAGATAAAGGAAAAGTTCTTTTCTATTTACTTGATGTTGGTGTGACCCAGCTCAATAGTCTTGATACCTTACTGGTGAGGCAAAAAAGTCTGTTAACATGACCCAATGAAAGTTCAGATGGAAAATATGAAGTAACTCCAGAGGGGTCTAAGGTTTCAGAAGCTCTAGACAAAGTCCTCTGACTCTGTGATGGTAGGACTTATAGCACAGGTAATCATTTAACTCTTGAAAACACCTAAGGCTCTCAGACCTATGATCGATCCATCTTTAACACCAGGCTGCATGACTAGCAGAAGATGTGGCAGTTTAATTCTGACAGTAAACATTTCCCTGCAGAATTTTTCATTAGTGAACTAGAGACAGAATTTGTCCCACTTTCACCCTTTATAGAAAATAAAATGTAGAATTTGGAATTGTGGTCATGGGATCTGCCTTTACATTTTTCACTCCTGCATTTGACTGTACACAGAAAATAATGTGTTTTCTTTTTGACATATTAGGCATGCTTGTATTCCATCCAGAACTGCTGGGATCTTATTAGGCAACACTCAGTTTTTGTACTATTAGAATGTATTATAACCCTGAGAAGAGTATGAAATTATGAAGTGTAATGGGAATTTATCTTTGTCCCTAAAATTAATTTTGGAGCCAGCTGAGGATCAAGGTGGATTTTTGTTAATTCCTACTCAAGTATTTCTTAGTGAAATTTCAGCCTTCCATTTTTCCGTGTGCTGGTTTCAATATGCTTTTGTGTTATCAGATAATCACTGTTACTAAAGGGTAGTACACACATATTCTTTTTTCTTACTGATCTCTTAGATGTGCTTTGACAAGGAAGAGCTGTCCATTGAAGACAGTCTGTGCTGATATACTGATATTGAGTTATGCCAGAGAGCATTCCTCAACACTGTGTGTCATTGCCTGTACTTGCACCCAGCCACAGACCAGGCTGTCACATGGGTGCCAACCATGGAGAGGTAAATTGTTAGGATTTTATTGTCACATGTATTACCCTGCTATAAATAGTGTAATTTACCTGTTTAATTAACATGAACCATGGTTGTAAGGGCTGCCATTTGATTTTCTAAACTGCATGGGCATTTCATAATCAACTTGTAAAAACTGGGCCATGATGCATTAGGAGCTATTAAGCCATCATTTACAAACACTTTGAAATAACACCCAGTTCCTTTACGCTTAAAAGAGGAAATAACTGATGTATTTCAGTTTGGTTGCATTTGATAAATTCATGCATGGAAAGCCTAAAAGCACTGTTAATTAATCAAAATCAAACTAATGGAGCAAACACATTTGTGAATCAAGGGGGAGGGGAGATTTTTAATAGAGCTCAGGGGAGTCAGAGTCCCAACTTCCGCTGAATTTAAATGGGAATTTGCTGCCTTGATGCCTTGGGTGTTTCTTAAAGCCCCAGCCTAAGCAACTGTTTGTGTCCTTTCCATCCTTATTTAGAAGAAGCTGTTGATGAAGTAACAGCTAATATTTAATGGCGTGTATTGTGTTTATGCACGCAGCGTGTGTCACATGAGCATTAAAAGCAGATGATTCCACTTTTCCCTGCAGTTCCTTCAAAATAAAGAGATTTGTGGACACTCTCTAGCTTTTCAATTAGAATCAATTTTTTTTCTCATTTTTCAATATAAATTTTACATGAAAATTGAAAAAAACATTGAGCAAAGTCATGGACAATAGTGTAGAGAACCACAAAGAATTCAGTGTTTCATGTGAAACATTAAAGGAATATTTCCACTGATAATAAATATAAATTATCTCAATCTGATAAGGACTTTATTTTGTTAAAATCTACAAATGATGCTACTATTGGGAGACATAGTTTGAATTAAAAAAACCCTTAGTGAATCCATATCTATGACATGTAAAGTTTCATCAGAAATAGAAGCCATTCTGAAATGTTGGTTTTTACAAGTATGTGAACATGATACCTATTTAGAGCTGCCTTATTGATTTTTATTTTAAAAATTATTTTTGAACAGGTTTTTTTTAATAGCATCTGTTATGAATACAATGTTAATTTTTTATCAAATATTTTGTTTTCCAGGTTTTAAAAAACACTGGAAAACGTACCACAAAATGGAAAAGTTTGTGGCTGCCAGTTTTATGACTGAAAACACAGCTATTTTTTTTCTACTTGCAAATGCCAGTGTGGTGTTTTGTAGGGCATGCAGGGGTCTCGCCAGATCTCCAGAGGGGCAGAGTAGTCATACTGCCCAGGTTACAACTGACTGAACTCCCTGCACTTGCTCCTCTGCTCATTCAACAACCCTGGCACACTCTGAGAGAGGTACACAATTCTGAAATGCATCTACCTGGAGATATTGCAGCACTTCTAACTTAAGAAAAAAATATTCCAATATCTTTTGAAATCTTTGAAACACAAAAAAATCTGAACTGTTCACTGTTCCTTTTAAAACAACTGGAATAGGATGGGAGTGTCATTTTTTCTGTTTCCCTTAAAAGCAATGGAAGTATTTTACCTAATTGGCTGAGGACTCCAGTTTTGTAGGGTATATTCCATGACGTGCCTCACCCTTAGTTTCAGACAATTCTCACTCTCTGAGGCAATTCAACGTTTTCTGTGCAGCAGGCAGCAAAAAAATGGCGCACCAAAATTTTCCAAGTGTTTATTAGTTTTTTTAATTTTACATAAGAAAGATTTGCCCAATAGATAAATATAAATGATCAAACATAGTAAAGAGCACCTGAGCATATTTTCAGAGTCATGGCCACAGGGCATAATATCTTCCATTTATAGGTATCTAAAATGAGAGAAGATTTTGAAAGTCAAGGGCTATATGACTTTGCTAGGTATCTTCCCTGATTCAAGTTCCTGTCAAAGCCATGCAGGAGTCACTCATTTTAGATAAGTTGTAGATATGTTGTAGTCTTAGGACATATTTGAAACTCATTTTTGAAAATCTCAAGTGATGCACAGAAGAAATTTTTCAGAGGTCAAGACAGGCAAAGAGGTTGATAAGTCATTTTATTTGGCTTATTACTGACCTTTTTAAAGATGACCGGAATGTGGCAAACACGACATCAGTGATACAGCTTATTTCCAGGACGCTTGTCCTCTAAGAATAAAGTACACTACTTTTTTTTTTTAGACAGCAGCTTCCAATAAAACTTTAGAAATATTTTCCTAAGTTATTATGCATGGGTATTTAAATTATGCTAATATAATATTGTTTGTTTTTCAGGACATGGAATATGACAAGCTTTCCTCTTTGTATTTTAGATTTTACATACACCCACTAAAGTTTAAAACTAAAGGTTACACAAAAGAACTGCCAGAACTTTCTAAGAACTGTACACACAAGTTGGAAGGTCGCTTGTTTTGGATGAAGGGTACTAGCTAACAGGTTTTTAAGACATTTGAAACTAATTTTTTGAGAGCTGTAGGTGGTGTCCTTTTGGATATCACAGAAAAAACAAGAAATATGCTGGATCATGTGCATAATATGTCCCAAAGTTATATGTGTATTACATTGTTATGCCTGCTGCTATGAAAATTTGTCTCTGAATCTCTGAACATTTGTGTTTGAAAATCTGAGTCCTGATAAATAAATTGCTCAAACTGGAATACCAACTGTAGCTTTTCTCAGACTATGTTGAAAACAAGTGTTTGTTAGTCAACTGAAATGTATTTACAATTCTTTTTAAGAATGCTAACCAAGGGAACTTGGGACTGTTCATGAAATTAGCATTTTTTTAGATTATCATTTAGTATATTTTTAAAAAGTAACCACGTTCATATTATTGTCACTGGCTAATTTTGTTTTGGATGTAGGCCTGAACATTCCCAAGTAAAATCAATGAGTGTCGAGTATCTAAATAGTTAAAGACAAAGGACAATTGGGCATTCCCAACAGTACCCTGCAACAAGTAATTTCAAGATCCAGGAGTCAAAGCTCTATTTCTATCTATCATGGATAAGAACCATCCATGTATAACATAAGGACATTGAGACAAGAGGAAAATGATAGTTTAAGAAGTTTTTCTCTCAGCCTTCACACTTCAGTTCAATGTCAGAAGAAACTCAGATGAAATGTAAAAAGCTTATGACATTTGAACAACAGGGGAGAGAAAAGGCTGGGAGGGGGCAAGTCGAGACTGAGTGCTACAGTTTCACTCTGCTAGTTAACGTTCAATAAAACTTTCACAAACCACCACAAATCACTCTATATATTTCATCATTTGAAGCCTTTTTATTTCATGTTTTCTGAGCCCCTGAAGAGTCATTTTAATTCCTTTCTTGTGACGTTTTCCTTTGAGACCCACAAGCAGGAGTGTAAACTTGAAACCCTATAACAAAAAAGCGTGTTTGTATTCTTTTGGTTTTAGAGGGACTTGGATAAAAAAAAAAAAAAAAAAAATATATATATATATATAAACAGCATTCTATCTGTAAAAGTTGCAAGTCCAAAAAATACCTGCCTAAACTTCAGATACTAATTTTTTTTTTTCTTCTGTTGTGAGAATAACTTTGCAGACCTTGAGAGTACTAATTATGAAAGTCTGGCAGCTGAATTTGAGAGGAGTCTAGGTATCTTTCTTTTAGATATGCACCCTGGAAAATCTCAGCATGTTTTGCTAATTAATTTTTCCCTCCCCATCTTTTCCCTTCCCCACTGGATAGTGAAAGAATGAACTATAGCAAGACTCCAACATTCAACTACCTCTGACACACATTTGACTGACCATTCCATTCCCATGGAAATGAAATTTCTACAGAGTCATGTGGATTTCTGGTTTGGATTTATTTTGTGGCATGTTTTCTTGAATTCATGACTGAATTTTTTAATTGAAAAATCAAGGTATCTCTTTTTAGTTTAAAGGTCCTAAACGTGCAATTCCAATCTCTTGAATATCAGTCCAATGCTGTTTTCCATAGTATTTCACTGTGATGATGGCTTTTGGCCAGGCCACTGTTTCTTTGATGAGTAAAGATCTCCAGCTGATTTTATTGCTCATCACTTTCAGAGAAAATACCTCGGGGGTTTTTTGTTTGGTTGGTTTTTTTTTTTTTTTTTTTTTTTTTTGTTTGTTTGTTTGTTTGGTTTTTTTGGTTTGGTGGGTTTTTTTTTTGTTTGTTTTTTTTTTTTTTTTTTTTTTAGTTAAGAAAGTTTAGGGACACTATATAACTTATATTTTTGAAGCAATGTGTAGTCTGTGCACCCAGTATGGCAAATCAGAGACTCAGTAACAACTATAAGATACAGGCTAAACATATCAACTAGCAAAATCTATTCAACTGTGAATTTTCTCAAAGCAAAGATTTTTAGACTGGTTAGATCCATCAAAATGAAATATTTTAATGTAACAATGAAAAAAAAAAATTTTTGATCCAGGAAAAAACAAAATACATATTTGATTTTGATATTGTAAAAGCAAAATATTGGACTTTCAAAACCTCAATTTGAAATCAGAATTCCAGAAATGCTGAGATTTCTTGCAGGACTAAAAAATGTAGATCTCAATTAGTATCATCCTAACTGTTTAAATTTGCTAAGGATATAATTTTTCCTTGTACATTAATGTTTTTTCTATTTTTGCCTAAATATTCATTCTTTGGTTTAAACTACAAAGATAGCTAAAATGGGCTACATAGGGAGGTCTCACAATAATAACTTAATTAATAACTCTTTCCTTAGCTTTGATTTCAGCACATGGAAGTGTGTTATGATACAGCATGCCAGCTAAGAAAAGGAACCTAACCTGTCATTTGAACTGTCCCGGGTGCTGTGGTGAAGGTCTTTGTGCTTTTCTGTAGGTAACTTGTGTCTCTCATAGACACAAGAGCATTTTAATGAAGTTTTATTTTAGATCTTACCGTGCACACCTGGCAGACATGTAATGAATTCAGTAAGAATGTGCACATGGTGAAGAGGAAGAATTTGGCCAAAACCAATTTTTTCACCCTAAATTGCAAGTCTCAGAGATGTGTTTGGCTTTGTTCCTCCCATTATTGTTAAAAATTAACTCCTCAGTCTGGAAGACACCAATGCAGAAAAGTAACCAACATAGTATTTGCTGTAGTTAGAAGATTTGCACCTAAAAATGGAAGAGGTTGAACCTTGGGTTCTCTGACCAGACACATTGAAACCCTGTAACAACATGGTCCTCTGAGAAGAGCAGTCAAATACTCTATTGCACCCTCTTCTACCTCTTTAGAAACAAGGCTGCCAGGGAGCTCTGGGCGCAGGGACAGGGAGAGCACATGAGGCTTAGTGGTGAGGGAGCTGATCTCCAAAAGAATGTCTATTTTTCTTAGATTCTCCATTTTACTTTAAAAAAGAAATCAGATTATGCAATTTGTGAAGATATCTCCAAACTGAAACCGAAAATCAGATGATGGATTTTCAAAATGAATGTTCCTGTGTGAAGCATCCCATACTCTGACTTGCTTTCTCCTTATCTTGCCTTAGAGGCCCTGGCTAACCTGTAGTCTGACATTTGGGACACACTGAAGTGTAAGCTCAAACTGTAAGTTCATCATCAGCTGGTTTAAAAGAGAAAACTAACTCTTTCCTCCTTCCTGAGAAGAGAGTATATGTGTTTAACTCAATGGGAAAGCTCAGATTACCGTCCAGCCTTGTAATTGGAGAGGGATAACATGTCAGAGACGCTTCAACTCTTCAACTCTCTGGTTGCTGTTGGCAATAGGTGTCCTTACATTCACACACCTGTTGCTGTGAATCCAATGAGATTAGAATAACTGGTTTAATTTAGCCTGAAGAAAGCCAGAGTACCTTTCAGATATGTAATAATGAGAAAGTCAAGACCACTGTTTCATGGGACCAAAGTAAGAGATGAGATATTTCTCAAAAAGTTTTCAGGGAAATGGAAATAAAATGTACAAAAATGTTACAAAATCTGCACCGCTGAATAGTGCAAGGAAAAATATCTGTCTAAGGTGGTTTAGTCATAAAATACTGTGTTGGGGAATTATACAACCTCTAAAGGTCTCTCCTCACTTTTTCCCCAGTTATGTTTCTTTAGGTTCCTGTGCTGGGTCTGTGAATGCCATATGCATTATACCTCTTGTCATGTGAGTTCAGGGAATTCCTTTGCAACATGGTGTGGGGTATCTCAGTTGGGATAATTAGTCCAGACAAGCTACTCTACTAATTTGCATATACAGCTTCCAAAACTGATGTCATGCTTCTTTTCTGGGGTCCTTGGATGCCATCCACTTTCCTTTGCATGTTATATTTTCTCACTATTTAAGCTTCCACCAGTTACCAGCTGGTAATTGATGTTTCTCCATCCTTCCAAGTTCCCTTCTATACATTACCTCTAATTTTGATCCATTGACTCTAGAGGATTATTAATAAGCATTACACATATTTAAAGCACTCTTAAAAAGTTAAACAGCAGAGCTATGGTAACGATATTAGCTAGATGGTTTTTTTTACACTTATTTTAACTCATTGACAGATATTCAGCATACATAAAAACTCCCTTATATATATATTTTAGATGTTAGAGAAGACATAAAAAAGGTAAAATATAAAAGCATCAAAACTGGTGATTCTCTTTTAATTTGGGCCTTCATTAAAAAAAAAAAGGGGGGGGAGGAAAGCCTACAGCACTGTTTCTTTTCATGAACAATGCTATTTGTTTTGTGCTTTTTAGTTCAGGCTTGAGAGAAGTTGATTTACATAAGTTGATGGCACGTGTGTGTGTACATACACTTCACAAGGCCATTTGCAAGCAAGCAGTTACGTTTACCTGCTAATTGTGAACTGACAGAGGTTACATACAGTGTGTAAGTCTAAAATTACTGTATGAAAAAAGCAGCTAGAGGCATGTTCTCATTCAATAAACATTCTCCTCTTCTGCATGGATGTTTCTGCGGGTTTTTAGCTTCTTGGATAAGTGTCACTGTTATAATCTTTTAATTAATATTGTGCTGTTGAGTGAAGGCATGAATGGATGCTACTGGCTGTTATTGCCATAGTGCCCAGAAGGATGCTACTGTTTTGCCAAAAATGTTCTGTCACTAATGTGAGGCCTGTTGACAGACTGTTGTTTATATGTGTCAACATGATGCCAAGTCGATTGTTTCACTACAGGAATCCTGGCTTGGCCCCAGTGGCTGTCTGAGTCTTTGTAGACAAAAAGATACTTTTATAGTGGCAGCAAAAGTGAACAGCTTTTTGGACTTCTATCTTGATCTCAGAGTAACTATTCTCCCATATAGATACTAAGAAGATTAATAATCAGGAAATTTTACATACAACGTGGTACATCATATTCTGTACTTTCTGGACAGAGGAAGGAATTTGAATTTAAGTGGGGCTGTTAAGTGAGTCTAATCTAATTATTGTACTAGATGTTTAATCATATTACTCAGAACCAAGCATAAAACATTGCAACATGTCTGGAAGTGTGTTTTAGTGCAAAAAATACCATTTAAAAATTGTTTTCTATTTAGTCTGAGCAAATAAGTAGATTCAGCGTGGGTGGAGAACTGCAGCGCAAATTTCTTAACACGAACCTTGCCTTCTGGGGTCGCTGGATTCCACGCTCAGACTCTGTTCTACACTTCTCATTTGTGTATCACATGACTAGTAAGAGGCTCCAGTGGTGTAGAAAAAGGAAGCTATTGCTTTCTATTTCCCCAAAAGAGTTGATGTATTTTTAATAACTCCGTTTGTGTGCTTGAGAGGAAGAGAACTGATTATTGCTCAGTTTGAAAGCTTAATATTTATGTAAATATGTAATTTAATGGGAGAAATCTTATCTACTATTTAGAAAAGGTCATCTAAAGAGCATCTTTACTATTTCCACCTTGATTCCTTCTCATTGGGTTATCTCAATTTCTCTCAAACTAGCATTACTACTGGAAAAGTGTCTAATTTCTTGCCCAAACCAGTGGGATGTTTGTTACAACTAGATTGCCAACTGTCACTTTTGGGCAGAATCCTTAAATACATGGTCCTGTCGTCTAGTCAGAAAAGTGTCTCCAAATCTCACATGAAATGCCAGAAAAATCCATCACAAGGATGTAGAAATTGTGTGAAAAATACCTCCAGCTTTTGATCATTCTGCCCAAGGCTCACCACATGGTATCCCAAATATTCTTCGGAGATGCAAATTCAGCGTAGCTGGTGCTAGAAGTCAGGGATAATAATGAGGGTTCTGTTACTCAGAAATGTGATCAATCATATTTGTGTGTGTCCCAGGCTGAACCTCACTGACAGTGTGAAGGACCAAGTCTTTCCAGGTGGGCTTCAAACCTAATAATCACATCAGGACCGCTACTACTCGTAACAAATCGTCACTGCCAGACCTATATTTCTCCTTATAAAGGTCAGGCTTTGAAATATATTCTTCTGATTAAATATACTTCCGTTGTAACCTACAGACACAATTCAACTGCTTTGGTCTTTTGCCCCCAGTCTTTAGGGAGTTAAATATTTCTCCTTTGTAAACAAGAAGCCTGGCATGTGTGAATCTTTTCTAGCATATGCAAGAGGTATTTTTTAGAACCTTTCACCATGTGGGCAAGTCACAAATCTTTTAGCTGTTTCATGACCCATTACACCGTCTTCTATTTCCTGCCCCTGAACCCCACCAACAGCACTCCCTGTGGCTTGATATCCCTGCCATAATGGAGAACAGAAACTGAAAATGTACTGCAAAATATTGTTATGAAAGTCAGAAAAATTCAAGGCTGATGATCTTATCTAAAACACCTGACTCCAGAGATCTTCACTGTAGTTTTGGTACCAGCATATTTCTGGTTTTCTGCATCATATTTGGAGGCAGAAGAGTTATTACAGTGAAGGATTTATCTGTCTTCAATGTACCAAGGTTCAAGCAGAAGATGAGAGTTTTTGTGATAAATCCATACACAATAAAGGCAGACTGACTGGTTTTACCTTTCATCCTCTCAGAATTTTGGTTGCAGATATTTTGGTTGCACCTATTTAAAACAGTGAATGGGGCAATATATAGCCTTTATGTCCTTTGTATAGCTTGATTAGTGCTCTTTTTTTCAAATTTTTTTAATGCTTCCTTTTCCCTTTATTTAGATTTTTAAAAACCCAGAGCTTTGTTTTAAGGCTCCAAGAAGGCTTTAAGAAAATGAATCTCTCTTTTTTCTTTTTTTTCTATTTAAATTGTAGTTGCGGAATTCTAAATTATGTATCTGGTAGAGTGTATGTAGTGAGAAAAGAGCAAATGCCAAATGAAGCCAATGACAGTTTTAAAATTCATGAAAAATCCAAGCTAAAATGAGAAGCATGAACACTATAAATCATTACTTCCTTGCCTCACAGCCAGCTAATTCAAGAATCTGCATCAGTTTTATTTTGCCAGTTGTGTAATCTTACACAGGCATTGAATTTTGGGAATCCAGCTAGCTACTGAGGAGTTCGGTTCTGGCCCACCCCACCTGCACACGGAACCTTCTTCTAAGAGGTAAGGTATAAAAAGATTTATTTTTTTTTTTCCCTAGGTCAGTTCCTGAGTCACTGTGGGAGACTTGCTTGTCGGTGCACTCAGAAACTGGTCAACCTTCTCTTGGCTTACCCCATTAGGCAGGGATGTGGTCTCACAGGAACTGGAGATCTGTCATCTCATTTCCAGATGCATTGTAGGTAGATCAGATGGGTTTTCGAGCCTCTTTAGGGGATGAAAATATATGGATATCACATATCACCAAGTTTTTCTTCTCACCGTGACAATGTGACTTTTGCAGATAGCCTGCTGTTCCTAACACGTCTCAAAGAGGAGGTGTTTCAGTCTTCAGAGTGAGAAAGAGTTGCCTTTGACTCATCACTGGCTTTTGACAGTTTTGCTGAACTAGGGCCAATAGTTCCTTATTTTCTACTTGCTTAAAATCACAACATATCAAATTGCATTTGTGTGAATAACATGCTTTGGAATGCTTATTAGCAACAACTAAAATTTAATGGTGTAATTAATTTAGTTAATGTTTAAAGTTGTTTTCCAGTCAAAGTATTTCTCTCTTAACCAATAGCAAGCAGTTCTGCTTTGCTAGGTAATTTTAGACTATTTATAGTTATTGTTTTTTATTATTTTTGTGCTAGACATCACATAGATCTAAATAGGCACACAGTGCACAGATATCATACCACCTAGGTAATCAGTCTTGCAAGGATTTCTTATTTTGTCAGACCCCTTAGTCCAAGTGTAGATGTTTAGCACATTAAGAAATAGTTTTTCTCAGACCACATGTTTGGCTCGATATTTTGAGATACATTTCACACTGAGATTGCAATCTTTATCTTGACCAAATGGAGATCTAATTAAAAATATATTAACTTGTCTTTCAGCTAGCCCAATTTAACTGATTTCTGAAAGTCAACAGCTTTTCAGTTTTATAAATCTTAATGGTCGTCTATTACCCTTGATTCATGCAGCTTCCACAGAAATTAATAGGAATCTCTTATACTGAAGAAATTAATGCATATCTCCTTTCTTCTGTGCTAGCATGATTTTACAAAAATGGAGCAGCTGAAATTAGTGAAATGCTGCAACTCCTTTATTTTTTTTTCTGATTTGATTTAGACTTTGAATTGAAGATTTTATTTGTAATTTCTTTAGAGTTATTTTATGGCTCCCATTTCTCCCAAACGACTACAAGCAGGAGCTAATTTAGGCACTTGCTGTAAGTTTTTGCTCCTAGTAGCAGCTCCTTTTCTCACTTTCTGATGGGAAGGACCCATGGATATAAGTCACCCAACATAAAGTGAGCTGAGTGGATGCATAACATGAGGTGGTTATGTAAATCCCTCTTTCACTACAATCTGGTCATGGCTAGAGACTGTAGTCTGTCTTCTCTTGTTAAGAGAAGGGTGCTCTAATATAAAGCTGATTTAGCTGCCATTTACACCTCAGTCTGTCACAACACTAAGAGGGTACCTTTATCTAGAGTAAATAATCTGGAGGTTTGTAGGTGAAATAAGTTAGACCAGGTAGAAGGACCAGTCCTGTTCAGACCCACACCTGAAGCTCTGTGGCAGCTTTAAAGCTTTACACAGGTGCTGCTGACCTGCATTAGACGTTAAGTTGTTACTTTTCTTTGGTGGGCCTTTATGGGTATTTGTTATTTTCTCACTTTGCTGTTTGTATAGGTTATCAGAATGGAAAAAATATTCCTAGGAAGTTCTATGAATGACAGAAATCATAGTAATTTTCTGTGACTACATATAATTCCTAGGTGTTATTCTGGAGGTAGATGCATGGTCTGAGAAATAAGAAAATAGTCCTTAGCATTTCAGTGCTGTAGAGTAAGAATTTTCTTCTGTGTGTTCCTTAAATGAAATATGCTTCACCTCAGAATACTGCTTGACAGATTAATATTTATTTTCAATAGTTCTAACAGCTCTGCATGTTGCCATTTTAACAATAACAATATTGGCATCAGAGCTTAGCTGGCAAATGTGTTAATAATGCAGAAATTAAAATAGGAAACATACAGTTCTTAAACAGATATACGTAAGGACCCTATAAGGGCTTTAAAAATATTTTGCACAAATTTCTCATGCACAATTGGGACTGTTTTTAAGATTCCTTTTCCTATTTTTTTCTGTACAATTACTGCTATAATTGTGCTTAAGTGGATTGTAGGGTTCTTTGGTTTACAGAGTAGAAGGGGCCAACAGTTGCTCCTACCTATAACATTCATCATTCACATTAAAAACTCCCTAAAAATGCATTTATTTTTCTACTCATAAATGTCTTGTTTTAAAACCTACTATTTTTTCCCTCAGAAACATTTCTAGAATCTAATATAAATGCTCACTAGCTTTTATTGTGTTTTCTTTTCCTCTTATAAAAATAATTTGCACAGTGGTTACACATGACTTTTTCTCATTTATTCTAAATCGAGCATGTATTTCATTCATTTTACCCATAGGTAAGGGCATACTTTCATTTTATTTAATAAGTATTAGCTGTATCTGGCATTTAGAAGTTTGGTAGTATTTAAATGCCATTATTACAGTAAAGTGTTAAACAGGAGGAAGTTAAAAACATGCATTTGATAGAATCCATCACCTATTTTAAGCAGAATCCAACCAGAAATTTCTCTGAGAGCGTGGAATAAACATTGGTAGTACCCTGAGCCATCTTGCTGTGGAAAAGCCATCTGGCGCTTAAAAGCAAAGTTTATTTTAGGAATAAACTAGTAAACAGGAGAAGTCCTGAAGATTGATATTCTGAAGATGGTACAAGCAATTATAGTTCATTCAGAAGCTACAAATCCACCATCCTGGCTCGGCAAATGTTGTAGAAAGCCACTAGAGCAGTGAAATGGAAAAGTGAAGCTTGAAAGATTTGTCTCCCAAGGGAGAAGAATGAACTCAGGCCAAGTACGAGAAATAGGAGATGCCAATATATTTTGAATTATTCCTAATGGTTGTAGATCTTTAAAAAGTTAACTCAGCAGTCAGGAATATAGATGAGCTGGAATCTGAGTTGTGCATCCAAACCTAGTTGCTGCTTCCTTTAGAAACCTCTGCATAGCACATGAAATGCACAGGATAAAATGGTGAGGTCTTTGAGAAAGATTTTTGAAATACGTCATATAGATCTTCCTCAGTGCCGTTGGAATAGAATGGGTCATTCTGGTACATTTTCTCTGTTTTCCAGTATTTTTATTTTTCCTCTAAACATAATACAGTGAATGGAATCTGTACTCACTTCTAGTGATGCAGTAAAAGCAGGAGAATAAGGCTATCGTATGTCCAGTCCTGTATTGCTGTAGCTTGACTTACTCCTTAAAGGCAGTGTGTTCTCCCACTTATCCCTGAGGGAACATGAATGAGCATTTTGTTTTGGAAGGTTGCTTTTGTGTTTAGTCTCAATTTGCATATTCCCTATATGTGTTAAGAAAGTAAGGACACAGGAGTTCACCCTGTATTGAGTATGGAAACAGGGAGGCAAAGTGGGTAATGAGCAACATTTTGCTCCTCTGTACAGATTGGTGGCAGGTTTGGGAGTGTTACTTTCATGAATCTCTCAAGCTTCTATACATACTTTTGTCCTTCACAGCTCATTTCAAGTAGGTCAGGGGGAAATTCGGAACTTGGCAAGTATAGACAGAGGTACAACAATATTTTGTGCTGTTTGGAAACAGGTAACAAACAGCATGATGGACTTGGACCCATTCTGGCCTGTCTCTTTGCTGACAATTGGAAATGTAAGCAGTGAAGTTGGAGGGTCACAGGGGAGGGGACAGGGCAGAGAGGGAGGAAGGGACAAGAAGGGAGACAACAGCATATGTAAGATATGAAAAGGGCTAGGGACAAAAGGAAGGGAATTGAAAGAGAGAGATGGAAGAATGCACACACACTAACATGGAGGAGGAAAAAGACAGCTGAAATAAGATTGAACAGTACATGAATTCTTCTAACTTCTCCTTAGTGGCACCTTTTCTCCTGTATGAACAGCATTTAACAAGAATTAAACCCTGAAATCAATAGGGATTACTTGCAGAGTCAGGCACTACTCATTGTGAATGATGGCAGAATCAGTCCTTGATTTCTAAAATAAAAAGCAAGATGAATGTGAAAAATTAAACTATATCACTTGGGCTATGCAGCGAAGGGATCTTAGGAGACCATGTAGGCTGCAAAATTCCAGTCATCATCATATTCCTTATTAAATTACAGTCTGTGTTACATTCCACCTTTCCTTTTGATGGTTGCAGGATCTCAGTGTATGTGCTCAGCTTTTCTTGTAATACAGGGAAAGCTGAGGTGGTTCAAAATTTCTAAGAAAGTTGGTAAAAGTTGGCATCTTGAAAAAACACTTAAAACTTTAAATTGTTAACTTGGGGGTTTTCGGGTTAGGATTTTATTAATCTTCATCAATGATACACAGTCATACTTTTCCTAGCTGTACGGTCTGTGTAGGATAATCCTGAAAGAGCAAACAAATAAAAGTGAATGATCAGTTAATTTTCTTCGCTACTTATGAATAACTATAGAAATATTGCCTGGGGTTTTGGCATGAAGATTTTCAGTTTTAACCACAATTCTCTGTATTTTGTCGCTGTATTGTTTTGTTACGTATTTAGTCATTGTCGTAGAAGTGTATAGAAGTATGCATTTGTGGTAGAAGTATGCATTTGAAGACTTGTTTCTTACTTTATGTCTGAAATATTTCTAGTGTCTAATATTCTGGCTTGACTTTCACCAGTTTATCACAAAAACAATTCCTCCCAATGATGTTTGGCTTATATGGTACACAGAAGACACTGGTATGCTGGTATGTCTGCATTAACCTGTTAGTTTGTGCAATAGGTGTGCTTGTGAAGAGAAACATCCCCACATACTGCAATTTTACATGAAACAAAAGCAAAGGACACTCACTAGGAGCTCACCTAGTCCACAGCAGATGGTCCATGGCACCTCACTAGCCCATTTTAACCACCACCCAAAAATGTGTATAATGTAAATTTTGGATCCTCAGCCCCAGTTGTTTGGCTCTACAGATCCACTCCCACTGTGCAGCTTTAGTTGATAATGATGACATGTATGGCAAGAAACAAAAGGGATAAAATACTCAAAAACCTGCTCTTCCCAGCAACAGGATTAGTTTAACTTCAGAGAAGATTCATGGAAGATTTCTCTAGAATATAGCAGAATATTATAATATCCAATAGAATTTCAGAAAGTCTGCTATCTTTGCTGCAGAATCCCTTAGGATGGTTCAAAAGCCTGTAGGAAGTATATAATTTTCTCAAATTATGTAAATTATTTCGGAGTAATTTCTATAGGAAATAACTAGTGGTATCCTTATTAAATCCTTCAGGACTTTTCCATAAGGGAGGGATTTCTGTACTTTGGAGATGAAGCTATAGCATTTTATTAACTCTGCTGAGTTTATGCACCTAATACTTAAGCAGATTAATAATGTGTGTGGCAGAGATCTTGGGGCAACTTCACAGGGCCAGTAAGAATAATAGTTAGCTGGTAATACAGCCACAGCGTTGAGGCTTTAATTATAAGTCATTTATTAAGCTAAAAGGTACAAAGAGTATTTGTTGTTATAGTGGTTCTTAACCACAGTGACATTTTCATTTTATTGGTTTTGTCCTATATTTGGGTTCTGGATCAAAACACAGTAGGAAAACATTGTAAATTGACCAGTTCAGAGCTCAGATCTTCAACTGGTTATTTTGTAATCCTTGAAATAATGTGAAGAACTTGCAAGAGAATTAAGAATGTAAATTATCTACTGGTATGTACCTTAAAGTATTTCATTGTGTCCTTAAGTCCTTCATTGTGTATTGTTTTTGGGGGTCAAAAACAAGCCCTAAAACCCAGTCACTTTCTTACTACCTGTTACATAGGCTCCCTAATGTCTAGTTATTTGGGGACATCTGCCTGAAGAACTCCTTTTGTCTGCTTCCACATGCAAACTGAAGTGTGCATTGAAGTTTAAACATTAGAATGGCTTTTCCACTTGGATATGGCACCGGATAGCAGCATGAAATGTTGAGCAAGCATTGGATACTTAATACTTTTCATTTAATGAACTGTTTCTTTATTATTTTGCAAAGCCTGCATAAGACGTTTTCATGGTTTAAAAAGTGCCCTGCATCCTACTTCATAGGAAGGGGACCTCATTTAGATTAACCTGTGACTTCAACAGCAGGTGGTAGAAAGAACCAACTACTTCAATTACTGCTTTTGCGCATGACTTTCATGTGTTACTAAGATTATCAGAGGAACCTGATTACATCCCCTTAGACACTATTGTTGGCACAATGATTAAGCTGTTATTTTTTTTCCTGCTGTTTTTTTTTCCTTTCTTTTTTAGACTGGAAACCTAAAGAGCTTTTTGGCATGAAGCAAAAGCACTGTGTATAGAGATCAGTAAGATAGTGAGTATCATTGCCCTGTAGCTTATCTCCACATATACAGCTCCCTGGTGGATCCCTATGATAAACATTATTGGAACAATTAGCTTCTGCTGACATAGAATCCAGACACAATGGCAATGGCCAGCAGCACTGAGCCAAATATCATGGAGCCAAAACCCATAAAAAAGCAACACCAAGCTACTCTCCCCATTCAACTGCTGTCATAAAACCCTCCCAGTGCTATGTTTGCATAGCTGCCTTCACCGATATGGCACCAAAATACAAAAGGAGAAGCTGCAGCACTTGTCTTTGTTTAGCTGAAATTACAAGTCATTGAATTAGTATGTCATCTTTATTGCGCTGTCATGCAGCGGAGGTGAGGAAGACTCCTGGTAATGGATGGAAGAGTTTGATGGCCTAAAAGACAGGCTCACAGATGGCTGTCGATATAAAACGGTTTGCCCTTTTTTTAAAAAAGAAAGGGAGGGGGGAAAAAAAGGCTGAACAGGATAAGTCTCTCCTGATTTGAGTAGCTTTAACTAACAATATTTATGTGAGGCCGATCTTGGAGGAGTCTAGGGCTAGAAGGTGAACCAAGAGTTTGTCTAAAGATTAGGACTCAGAAGTGCATGCTAAGCCATTTAAAAAAATTTAAATATCAGTGAGGCAGCGTGACCTGAAAGGTGAAGCAGGAAAGGTCTTGCTCGGAGGAAGATGTTGCTGCTACCCTTGTGCAGGGGAAGGTACCCTTGTGTGATTCTGCAGCAGCAGCAAAATTCTCATCAGCAGAATCAATGGAGATGCAAAGCAAACTCAGGACAAGAAGAAATTATTTGTACATTTTAAAGAGCATTGTGATAGTTTCTTTCCTTCTTTGTTTAAACAGAAGGTAGTAAAAAGACATTGCTCATCAAAGGTTGCTATTAGGCTCTAAGATTAATGCTGACTTGTGCACAAACTCACCCTTTTCACCTGAAACACAAGACCACTTCTTACCTGATGCATAATTCCATGCAGTTTTCTCAAACTGATGTTACAGTCACATTTAAAAGAAATTATTCACTGAAAGCCTCTTTTAAAATTAGTCTTGTTGGTCTGGTTTTGTAAAAACAGTTTATTTTAGCCTTTCAAGAAACATGGAGAAAAAACTGTTCCATCCCCTTGCTGAAGTTGTCCAGCATTTTTATTACAAGGATGCCAGTATCTTGAATTAAAGACTGCTACTTTCTGCTCATTCCCTTTCCCCCACCAATTTCCTTGCCACATCTTAGCGCTGTAGTCTGAGTGGTAATCAGAGGTAGTCTGACAGCTGTGATCTCTCACAGGTCAAGATTATTAGACTGATTTGGGTAAATCCTGTTCAGAGAGAAACTACTTCAAGAAGGAGCTACCAAAGACCAGTGGGGTACTGTCCCACTTGAGTTCAGGCTTGGCTATAAGAGGAGGGACCCCAGAGCACTCTAACAATTTCCCCCTGCACCACATTTTGCTGTTTTTTATTTGGACATTTTCTCCAAGGTGAAAACCAATTGCATGTTATATTTATACTCCCCAAAGGAACATTATGGTGGTTCACAACCTCAGAAGTGTGATGTACATCTGGTGGTAGTGGTGGTTGGTGGTAGTGTTTCTAGAAATTTCTAAAATTTCAAAGTGCTGCATTTCTGTAGCCTTTTATTCACCCTACAGTATCCAGGGCTTTGTTCCCAGAAGCAGGCTGGAATTCTTTTAAAATACCCACTCCTGTGTGTTATTGTTTCCTTCTTCCTCCTGGGGACAGTTGAAGGCCACTGAAGCCTGTCCTCAGGGCTCTCCTTATACAGGTGAGCAGACGTAAGAGCTGTGCAGGAGGGACACAGAGACAGGCAATGCACTCTGGAGGCATTTGAGACACAGAATCATGACATGACAGGAAAACATACTCTGATAATAACTGCCTTGCATGGGGTCTGAATGTGGGAGAAAATTATTTTGTTTTCAAGTTACCCTAAATAAATCTTTATCTCTGGGACAGAAACATGAGTAATCTGGAAACTACCTTGATACTTTATGAAATTTTTGAATATTGTGTTTTGTACAACAGTGCATAAGTTAAAATTAGTGACTGCATAAAGTCTTATAAATGTTTATTTAACTTCAGGCAAACACAAGGATTTTCAATTATTTGGTTTATCATGTTTAATTTTAAAGTTGGATATTTTTTCCTTAGTGTGCAGCATACTCAGATTTCAAGACATTTGCATGTGTGTTATCGAAATGCTATCACAGATCACCTAATAGAATTTTCTTTGCACTGTCCAAACAAGAAAAATCTGAAACAAGACATGAAGCAAATGAAGAAGGAGACTCTTATTTTTAATTCTCTATTTTTTTAATTTATTATGCAGTTTAATGTATCTACCAAAAAGTACTCTGCATTAAACAATCAGGAATTAAGACATATGGATGTCATCTACAAAAATTCCTCAGAGATAGAGTCTTCTGTTCCAATTGAGAAATCCATCCAATATCAATGACCTTTCCATTTAGGGAATACTTAATGTAGTTAGCTAGATATGATATACTTTGGGAATGCTTTTTATTGCATACATTTGAATTAAGAGATACACCTTGTAGGGAGGAAATGATGAAACAGCACTATATTGAGGGTTAAAGATGAACAGTAGCCTTTAAGACATTTGTTTTGGTTAAACACAAAGTAAGAGGCACTGTCACATTCAGGCCCAGAGTGTTATTAAGGCATAAGAGATGAGGACTGAATTCAGCCTCACTTAAATCAATGGGAATTTTGCTGCAGCTGAATTTGAATCATTATGGTTAAATGGGCTCTTTTTTAATCATAAAATGCTTTGAGTCATAACAATATGTATTAATCCTTCTCATTAATTCTCAGGGGCTTGTGTACCAAACCACTGTAGATGGTGTAGCCCTTTTGGAAAACAAAGTAAAGCTGAGTGCATTTTAAGAATAGATTTTAAAAATACTCAGATCTTGTATTTGTTTTATTTGCTATTCTAAACAGTGAGAAAGTATATAGCAGCTGTATCACAGCAGTTTTTGAGTTTTCTGCATTTTATATTTCTTTTGTTCTTTTTGCTATTTTTTATTTGCCAATAGCTTTGTAGGAATATTTGGAATATCACCTGTGGGACAGCTGAATGCAACAAATAATTTTTCTGAGTGTCTGCCTTCTCATCAGTCAAATTTTAGTGTAATTAGATCTCTTTTGGTTGCTACCCATATCAATAAACAGAGATGCCTGGAGTTGTGAATGGGATGAATCTGTTTGCATATCGTTAACTGCCTCAATGCATTAGCTTTTCTGCATTCGTTCTTGCCTCCGCTCCAACTCTGACATCTTTTTCCTACAGTATTAATATTACATTTCCTTTGTAGTTCTACTCTCTTCCCTTGGCTATGCTTTACTTCTCTTAAAACCTTTGCCCTTGACTTTGCTACCTGCCTTACTGGGGAGAAACCCTCTGCTGGGACAGACTGTCAGTGATGTATGTAAAGCCCTAATTTATGCCTCCTTTTAAGATAAGCCCCAAATACGTGGATTGGCACTAGATACCAATTAAAAACCTAAAAAAATACTGAATCCAGAAGTGACTTGCTGTTAGTGACTCAGTTTGCTACTAATAAATGCCTCCTTCCAAACAATAATTCTGCTACCAAAATTGTGCTGTCATCACACTGCTGTTAGATTCAAACTTCCCTTTGAGCACTCTTTATCTCAATAAAAACTTAAATTTTAAACATTATTGCTTATATTTAGTAGCCTTAGGAACTAATGGACTAGTCTAAGAAATTACCTTTTTCTTTTATTTGGTAGTGATGTGTGGATTTTCTTAACTAACTAAAAAATTAATAAAATTAAAAGTTCTAGTCACTTAAATATAGTTGTATCATTCAATAAGATAACACAGACCTGATGTTGTTTGAACTTTGTTCATATAACACACTTATAGATTCACATACCAGATCTTGTTTATCTCAGCCAAATTCTGATTAGACGGCTGTGTCCAGTATTCCATGCTTCCCTTTTTTTCTTTTGCAGAATTTTGTTCTTAACGCTGAAACTACTCCTTAGAAAGGTTCTGAAAGCATTTGCCTATTGGAATGCACTGTGAAATTTACTGTTTTTTCTCTCTGAGATCTGCTGAACACCAGTTTTTATGGGTTAGAAGATTTTACCTATTAAGACGACCTTGAATTTTATAAAGGATTTAGTTTTGATTCAATAATTTCTTACATTATATATATTTTTAGTGGCATTTAATGCTTAAATTTTTTACTGCTGTTCCGTACCCATCATTCATCTGGAATTTTTCCAGGACTTGCAATACAGAGCACTGTTTGTTCCCGTCTGGCTGCTTCTACCTGAAGGTGGCCATGCACTAGGGACTGATTCTGGGAGCACAGGCACTTCTGCACTGTATTTTTGAACAGGAGCCAGACATTTCCCTGCTAAATTCTGAACTTGGAGTTGGCAGTTCCAGGATATGGGGTTTTTATAGTGATGATGACATGATCCAACAAATTAACTGTCTGATACATACCAGACTTAAAATATTTAGGTTTAATGCAGTATGCTTGGATTTCAGCCTAAACTTTGTGCCCATTTCCAGAACTGGGATCTGCCCTCAAGATTTATCACCCACTACAGCTATGTTAAGCTTCCATCACTAAGTTTATTTGAAAGAACACCCACATTTTTTGTCAACTCAACATAGTTTCTGCCTGTATAATAGTGATATATATATATATATATATATATATATGTTTTTCCAGCTTTATTTACCTTTCCCTGTGTGTTTAAGAAAGTGTTAGCAGAGCAAATCTTGCACTAAATCAGTCTATATCTTGCAGTATGTGAGCAGATGACATAGATGTCCAAGGATGTGATGGGGATCAGCTCACACACTTTTCAGCTGAGCATATGTGTAAAAACAAAAACAAACCTTACTTTTTTTTCTTAGAAAGCACTACGTATTTCAGGCAGTTAGGCAGTAACAGATGTTGGAGACTCAGTAGGAAGCTAGATGTATGCTGGGATGTCACTCAACTCCCCTTAACAAGCTGCTGTGTTGGAGAACCAGTCTCCATATAGGCTCTGCTTAGTGTCTTAGAAATAAGATGACACTAAAATAACCAGCTTCCCATGAATACCAAGTCTCTCTTTTAAAAAATATTCTGCTTGAGGGCTGTGAGGAGAGGAAGGGGTGTGTGCATGTGCGAATGTGTGTGTGTGTATAAAACTTTGCCTGCAATGGTATTGCATGAGAGAAAGACTTTGTTGTAATTTCAGTAATTTTAATTTTGGATAGTGGCAGTATTATGTTTGTTATAGATGTATTTCATTGAGAATTGTTATGAAATATGATCCCTCTGCACTTCTGATTGACATAGCTTCAGGTAACATGCTGTGCCATGTCAATAAAAATCTACCTAGCATTAAATAACTGCATTTGAAGATGGATATTCTCCATATTTGAGAAGGCAGTACAAGCATATGCATTCACTGTAAGACTAGACAAACACACACCACTGAGTTCTGGTGCAGGAATAAAGCAGCAATTACAACAAAGTACTGTACCAATTACAGAAACTGGAAATATAATATTAAACTGGGCTGGATGACATGGGATAAGCCAGGCCAAAGAAAAGAGTCTGCATATGGCATGAACAAATCTTATCATCTATACAAAAGATGTTTTCATGGCTGGTATGGTAATGAGTAAGGTCATATCTGGCCACATCAAAGTACCCTGAAGAGTATAATTGACAGATATCTATCTGGCTTCAAGAGACCGAGAATGGTGACACTGGGGACTCAGAGACATCTGAGTACTGAGGGTCGTACAAGGACTTTGTCAGTTGAGAGAGATGCAGGACTCTGGAAATCCAAGCAAGGAATTTTATGATTTTCTTTCAGTGACTTCAATTGTTTGGACCCATCTCTGCCACTGGGGAGTCTGGGATAGGTGTTTTTGAACAGTTTAGCTTTGATTTGGCTGTGGTATTTTCTTGTTTTTCAAATAAACATCGATTTCTTGAAGACCCTTTTGGATCTTAAGGCTGTTTGGGGGAATATTTACTACAGTCTTGTCCTTGGGATAAGGGAAACAAACTTCTTACCTTAGGCAAAAGATAGAAGAGAGGGCTGACGGTACCTGACCTGGGGCGCTTTGTCACAGGTGCTGAAGGAGTCACCAAAAGGCTGACTGAAGTCAGTGACAAGCAAGAGGATGGCTGGGGAACCACAAGGGATGAAGAGATTAGGGATCTTGTGGTTAACAGTCACAGACCTCTTCCCTTAGTAATCACAAAGGCATCAGCAATCCTGGTGTGGGATGATGAGGAAAGACACTAAGATCTCATCGGGATGAGAGAGATACTTTTTTCAGTAAACCAGTATAATCCCTGATGCAGCCAGATAACTTGCAGAGCACAAATGATTTGTCCTTTCTGTACCCCCTCCCCCCTCCTCCACTTGCCAATATTTAAAGATATTTCCAAAAGTAATGGGGAGTGGATGTTGGAGAGTTGTATTTGCCTTATAGTCAGCTTTACATATAACAAATGAGCATTCCATTTCTCCAGGGAAATAAGTAAATTGTATTGAAATTGAAACAGTGGCAGAAAAGGAGTAAGTGGTTTGACTTGAACCACAGAGGGAGATTACAAGAGAACAGAGATTAAAATGCAGAAACCCTTACATCATGCCAGAGCTTTGTGTGCTGCACCTCCCTTTCTCACTGCCTGAAATTGATGCTTCTTTCTTCTGGGGGAAACCAAGGCTCTACCGGAAAAATGGAGCCTGTGAGCAAATCATAAAACATCACTCACTGTAACATGTTTTTGAACCCAGGAGATGCATTTGCAGTTGGGTTTGGTTTGGATTTTTGGGGGGGTTTTGTGGTTTTTTTGGGGGAGGTTTTTTTGTTGTTGTTGTTTGGAGTTTTTTGGGGGTTTTTTTAGTTTTTTTGTTTTGTTTATAATATTTATCATTTAACTTTATTAAATATTCTTCCCTCTATAAATATTTTCCCAGAACTACGTCTGACTTTTCTATAAGAAAATAATAATAATAATAATAATAATAATAATAATAATAATAATAATAATAATAATAATAATAATAATAATA
>VZUI01041237.1:0-65027 GCA_013401135.1 Cettia cetti | reverse complement strand
GCCGCTCCGCCCGCCCGGGGCCGGGCCGGGGCCGCCCCCTCCCTCTCCCCGCAGCGCATTCGCCGCGGGGGCCCCTCTCCAGTGACGTCAGCGCTGCCTAAAAAAGCGCCCCGGCAGGCAAGCAGGCAGGGCAGCGCGCTGGGCAGCGGCCGCAGCGGCGACAGCGACAGCGACAGCGGACAGCAGCAGCAGCAGCAGCAGCAGCAGCAGCAGCAGCGCGCCCGCCGCCGCCGACATGGTGTCCCCCGTCACCGTGGTGAGTGCGGGCCGCGCGGCGGGCGGGGCGGCGGGGCCCGCGCCCCCTCCCACCGGCTCCCGGCCGGTGTCCCTGCTCCGCTCCCGGCCGGTGTCCCTGCTCCGCTCCCGGCCGGTGTCCTCCCACCCGCGTCCCGGGCGCTGTCCCCGAGCGCGGCGGGCGCTCCTCTCCTCCCGCCGCCGGGAGCGCGACCGGCCACCCCCGCCCCCCGCGATGCTCACCCGGCCTCTCGTGGCAGCTGTTGCTCCAGCGGTGCGCCGGCCCGGGCGGCTCTCGGCTGCATCCTCCTCCTGTCATGTGTGTTTTTATAAACATCTACGGTACATCTGCTCTACGTGCGCTGCATCTGCTCGGAGCGGCGCTGCCCCAGCTGCCTGGGCTCGCGTCGCGGCAGTGCCCGGCAGCATCCTCCTGTCCCCGCGGCCCCCCTTGTCCTCGCAGGCACCTCCGTCTCGCCATCCGGAGGTGGCTTTGCTGTCCAGCTCCTGGCTTGGGCTGAGGCGTGTGTTGACCCCCGCGTGGGGCAGACCTTTCCATAGGTTGGGTGACCTCTCGCTGAGATCTCGTCTCCAAGTCAGTCTGGCACTTCCACCACCTAACGACATGAGATTGGGGTTGGTGTCACCTGCCTGTCTCAAGGGGAGTCACGATGCTTAATTAACGTAACCAGCAATACGGTAGCAACTCGCTGCTGTCCTGTCAGTAGGTGATGTGTGCAGCAGAACTCTTGGATTGATGGAACCAAGCTGGTAACTGAAGGAGCTGTGGCTTGTGCCAGCAATGCCAGGAACTGTCCCTGCAGGTGAACAGGGTCTGTTTCAATGCTGAAAGAACTGCCAGAACAGCAGAGAAGCTGCACTGTTAGACATGCTGCTTTGCACGTTCTCCTTTCTAGAAAGTGAGGGATTTGTTGGAATACCCCAGCAGACTTAACACATGCTGTAAGGATAACTGTTGGTGGGAAAGTTTCCTGGTGCTTTGCTGCAGCGCTGAACACCTACTGCTGGTATCCTGGTTCCCTGCTGATCCATTCTCATCTTGTTTTGAAATACTTTGGTTAAGGGCCAGGCTGTTGCATGCTCTCTGGCAGGTAGTAATCTTGTCCTGATCTTAACTCACAAAGGTGGTGTTCAAAACTTTTAAATTGCTTTGCCAGTTCTGCACAGCAGGCTGTATTGTCTGATAGTCTGGATGAATTTTCCCCCAGTTATTAACATGTACCTGGTAAGTTCATCAGTAGCCTGGGGATGACTTTTATCTCTAGAGACAGAGGGAAGTAGCTTGGAAATTATAATGTTATAGTGCCAAGCTCTTTTTTTTTTTTTTTTTTTTTTTTTTTTTTTTTTTTTTGTGTGTGTGTGTGTTTTTTCAAAATAGTTAGAAAGGTTTGGTATCTTTGTGCTTCTGTGCCATAAACTGAATTTATCCTTCAGCAATGCTTTTGGTTATAGTTAATTGTGTATGTGTATCTTGGAAGTAAAATCTCATGTTGACAGCACTGGAATGGCTCTGAAACTGACAGGATTTCTTTCACAGTTAGCAGAAGGCAGTACTTGGCTGTTGTGGTAGTGCATCAGGGTGGTCTTGCAGAGTGTTATTTCAAACGGGCTTTGAGGCAGATGACTAAAGCAGGAGTACATGTTGGGAAGGGTGTACAGAGGTCAGACCGGAAGGCTTTGGGAAGGTAAACTGGGGAGGAAAATGAAAAAACCCTTATTTTCTCACTTGCTCTTTTGACATGTAATAAAGCACATTTCTGCTCTGGCTGTATCCCTGACAGGAGAATATTTTACTTCTCCAAAGGTAACTAATGCAAGTGTAAAGCTATGGGGAGCTGGAGGGACGATCAGACTGTGACCAGAGCTGCATTTGCCATTGCTATGGAGGTGAGAGGGGAGGGTGACTGATCCTCCGCACAGCTCACAAGAAAAAGAGCTGCAAGCCGTCAGTGTTCTGAGGAGCAATTTTTGCACATCTCTGTCAGTGGTTGTCAGGTCAGTGTTCCTCTGAAGGAGGGCACTGTGCTGCTCCACGCCGGCTGTCTCAGGGCATCGGTGTCATGCTGCAGCCTGTGCTGCCCAGGAGCCTGGTGTGGCCCTTGCACAGCTGGGGGTGAGGAGCAGGATGGCTCGACAGCTGGTGGGCTCCCTCCAGCAAGTCTCTTGCTGAAGGGAAGGGCAGTGGCCATCAGTCTGGCCACGGCTGGGTGCTCGCTTTGAGGCCCAGCCCTTATCTCTGCACTGCACTGCCTTTGCTGCATAGACAGACCTCTTTGGAGCCAGCATGGATATCGCTGCCATGACATGATGGGGAGATTCTCTGGAGGGGCAGCACCTGAGGCATCATCAAATTAGCCAGAGGAATTGATTTGTCTGTAGTTTATGTCCTTTCCCAACACACTGCAGCATCCACCTCAATGGGGAGAACACCAGAAGAGCACATCTGAGAGTGACAGAATTTTTCTTGCTGCTCTCAAAGTGATGGCCTTTGTACAGTACTGCAGCAGGTGGCCCTGGCTGCTTACACACAACCTGCTCTCCTTTGTCTCCCCCTCTTTCCATCCTCAGGACACTCTCTTAACAAGAGTCAAAACCCATGAGCTCCAAGTCTGCTGTCCAACCAATAGTGGGAAGGAACCACACAAGGAGGCATGGTCCATGGAGAGGATCAAGCTAGGACTGCTTGTTTGTGCTGGCTGCCAGGTGTGCTTCATTGCCTGCAGGGCTTGGAATGTCTGCCTGGTGCACACAGAGAGACCAGAGCATTGTGCAGAGCTTGTCAGGCTGTGGTCTCTGATGCTGCACAATTCATATGTGCTGAGCAGGGAGCGAGGCCACAAATAAACAAGGCTGGTGCCAAAGTACCTTTTAACATATTGTGCCAGGTCCTCAGTTGGGATAAAGCTCTGGAGCCCTGCTGATGTTAGAGTCTAGACTTGCATGGCGCTGGGCTGTGGCAGGGAAGATGCATTTGTCTGCCATCCTGTTCCATCTGGTGTGCGATGCTCACTCTGGTTGGAAGTCACCTTGGACAGAAGCTTTCACTACTTACTCTGCCAGGCAAGCAGGAGCATCCTGCTTCAAAATTTTTATTCTTGATGCTGCTCTGATTAAGAGCTGTTTTTGATAAACAGCATGTTTGCTTCATGGATATGTGAGGTTTAATTCCATTTTTTTTAAGTTGTCACTGGTTCCACCTTAATAAATGAGCATTCATTAGTGATTTTTGTCCAGCTCCCCCCACACCTGACACTGTTGTCTAAGCAGTTTTTAGTGTGAGCTTGTGGGATATAGCTCTTGCCCTAAGGACCTTTCTGCTCAGCAGGCACCATGACTGCAGGAACAAGTGTGCAGGAGATGAGCCTGGAGACATGCAGTCATTCTGAGATTTACATAATGCTCCTTGCTCAAAGGGACCCTATTTTGTCCCTAAAGTTAGGACTTAGTGTAGGGCTTCATAGCACTTTGAGGAAAACAGGGCATAGGAAATACAGATATTAATTGGCTGAGGGTAAATCTCTCTGGGGGGAAGTTGTAGATGATATTGGTGTGTCTTTTAGAGCAAGATGAACGTTCCCTCAACACCCAACTTGTACTCAACCTAGCACAACCATATGTGTGGGAGACAGGTGAAGCACTCTTCAGGACAGATTATTGCCCAGAAGCCATATTTTAACAATCCCCCATCCCTTCCCTTTTGTCCTCTGGTGTATTTGCATCTTTAAACAGAAATAGCTGGGTTGGGAAAGGATTGTTTTGACTGCACAAAGGAAGTGGAGCCCTCAGCCCCCTCCCTTCTCAGTGGGAAGCAGCAGCACCCTCCTGAGAGCAGCCCTTGTCAGCCCTGGGGAAAGATGCAGGATGTCACTGGGACAGAGTATAAAAGTGACTTGCAAAACCTGGGCAAAATACCTGAAAGGTACAGTCTGGAAAGATATTCACCAGCAAGAAATATGGAATAGGGCTGGAGGACTGGGTGGGTATCATTTGTGTTTCTGAGCAGGGGCCAAACCACACTGATCCAGATGGGTATGGAAACCTGATGTAAACCACGTTGCTTAGAGACTCTGCACTATGGGCAATTGTAGCAGTAGTAGGTCTAAGCATAGTTTTAAAGGTTTATTAGTAGAAATGGTGTTCTATAATCCTCAAACTTATGCTGAAAACAAGAAGGCCAAATCACACTGTAACTATTTCAGCCTTTGCTTCTTAGAGAGAGGATGTATTGTTTCTGCATTAATGAATGAAATGTTAGCAACCGTTTAAGTTAGAAGTAACTCTTATGGTTAATTTTGCTTGTTCTCTGTTTATATGCAATGTTGTTGCTTTCATTGTCATTTCCCCCGTTACTTAAATGCTTCATAAATTGTATTTTTATTATGCAGGAGGCTTGTAGACATAGACATTTATCTAATGCATAGACAATTATGGAAATATGGCACTACTATAAAAACCAAGCCAATGTAAATGAATGATAGATAATATTTCTAAACATCTTAGTTCACTGAAGAAAGGGAGGGAAACATGACCTTAGCAAAGTTTAGCTGGATCTTAATAACATTTATGTCAATCACACCTTTTGGGAGAAGCCTAAAAACTTTGGTCCTAGTGAGCAAAAAGCTGTGCTGATTTATGCCAGCTGAAGCCCAGGCATAGTGTTACATGCCACGATTTATTTTTTCAAACTGAACTTGCGCATTCTTGCTGTGACATTGACATTCTTTGCTGTAGCTGTTGCTAGGGGAGGGTGGGCTAGCAGTGCCTGCAGAGTGCAGGCTTCTCTCACGCTCTCCCCAGTGCCAGGGAGGGAGCATTAGGCAGCAGTGCTGATCACTGCTGCAGGCAGTGCTGTGCATTAAAGGCTTCATTAACCCAAGTGGATCACTCAAGGCACACGCGTCTGTGGTTCAAAGTGTGCTTTGAGTGTTAAGATTGTGGGCCCAGTTCAGAACTTGGGCATTATTCCTCTGAAAGGACAGAGATGCATTTCTTCCATTCTCTTTTCCTGTCCAAGTATCTCTATCCAAAATCCACTGCGTGTGGCAGAAGAGCCAAAGTTATCTTCTCTGTGGTAACTTCATAGTACTGAAGAAATAATAACTCCAGTGAAATTAGACTCTTAGAAAAAGATGGCATCAGGAACCCATCCTCTGCTAACATGTGGAAATTCTTGAACAGCAAGAAGATTATTAGTTACATAACTCCCCTCCTGGAGGCCCAAGTGGTTATTATGTCACCACTTAATTTTTCTACTGGCCTTCATGTCACTCAATGCCCAGTAGACTTGTCATTATAGTAGAGATGTGGATTTTGCTTACTGCAACATACACAAAATGAGGGTGATGGCTATTCCTTCTTCTAGCTTGCTTGTGCCCTTCCTATATCCATTTCTTGTACTGCCATAATCTAAATAGCATTTCGGCTAATGACAGGTTTCTGTGTGACAAATGTGTCAGTCTAGAGCATCCCTCCGTATAATGCTGGACGTGAGCAAGTATCCAGGTGACTGGGCACAGAAAACTGTGTCTAGGAGTTTACACACCACCAGAGCTGCAAGGCAGTAGATGGGCTGGGCAAGAGCTTTCCTAAAGATTTCAGGTGTCCTGGCTGGGAAGGATTTCAGACACCAGCAGAGCCCAGGGGCTTACACTGCAGCCTCTGACTCGAGTTGCACAGATGCAGTTTCTCTCTGAATAAATGCAACTTGTGTCTCTTCTTGCATTGTCAGTGTTGCAAGGCTGACTCTTGTATTGCAAATCTGCCTGTTAGTGAGGATGGTGGCTCTTTTGATTCACCTTGCTGCAATCCTATGCAAATGCCTTGTTTCTACCAGCAGGCTAGTCTTCTCCCAAAACCTAATTCTTCTAGATTACTGCAAGACATGTTCTTGCCAAAACTGAAAAAAGATGGGACAACCCTCGTTACCGAATTGGCCTTGAGACTTTTGTCAAGTTTGAATGAATGATAAAGTTCATGTTTTGCTTCTCACCAGATTCCAGCTTTGGAAGAAAATTTGGCATCAGGCATTACATTTCCTGTTATGTATCAAAATGACTGCCTTTCTGCTGGTTGCAAGTAGCCTCTGATTGAATCATTGCTTCCGACTGAGGGAAGTTTGACCTTAAGCCAGCTGCTCATTTTTCAGCACATTCTAGGCACACCAGACAGATCCTCAGATTTACATGTCTCCCATGGCTTCAGCAGCATTGGGCTGAGGCCGTGGCTTGGCTACTGCATCCCTGTGTGCCTGTGGCTTTGATTTTTTTAGGGTATGGATAGCAGTGCTGACTTGTGCTTCACTGCAGGAGGAACTAAGCAAGTTTTGTGATTTTCCTAGCAACTCTGATATAAAGGGAGTGTGATGAAAAAGTTATCACTTAATTGATGTTTTAATTGAAGTTTCCACTTTGGTTGGTTGCATCTCTGGATTTGCACCCTCAGTATAAAGGGCATATAATCCTGCAGCTCATTTGTGTGCGTGGTCTGTGTTTGTTTATGCAGCCTGATTACAGCAGGGGTTTTGCAAGTAAAAGCCTTGGTGTATCAGTGTGAGTCCTGGGAGTGTGTGGGTTAATGTTTGTGCAAGTTAGTGTTTGCACCTGCCCACTCCATGTCTGTTGAGACTGACTGGGAAGATGCAATTTGTTTTCAGGTAAGTTGTGTCTGATGCTGACTTAGCCAGGTCACAGCATCTTGAGACGAGAATAGATATTGGAAATAAAATCTGTGGGTCTGTTGTTATCCTTTGACCTTAACACCCTCCTGTCTCTTAAGCATATTGATCTCTTGATAACATGAGGAGGGCTGCTGCTTTTTTTGTAAGGTATCAGAGCAGCATCTAAATACACATCTTTATTTGGATTCATTGCTATTTTTCCCCTTCTGATTTTCTTTGATATTAGTATTTCACAAGCTTTCAACCTGCAGGACATGATACACAGGTAGAGTAAAGCTTTTCATTCAGCTTTCTAATAGGCATAAGACAAGCTGAGCAGTCCCTCCTGGGCTTCCCAGTACAGCCCTATTTGCCTTTGCTGGAATTATTGCAGCCCCTTGTGAGGATTCACACAAAAAAAGTCTCTTGTGCAGAGCCACTGGCTTTCCCAGACACTGGCAGCTGCCTTCCCCTCCTGTTTCAGTTCTTCCTTCCTGTTCCTTTGCCAAGTGTGCACCAATCTGTTGTGTGAGCCAGGAAGGTAAGCTGCAAAAGTTCCTTTTGAATGCCTGAGGCAGTTTCACCCTTGGCATGTCTTTGGCAATGGCTGGTAGGGCTGGTACAGTCGTGTGCCACTTGCCTTCTGGGCTGCACTACTGCCTCCTTAGCTGTTCCTGCAAAGGGCTGTGACAGCACCAGTGCCTGCAGTGCCCTACATTTAGACCCACCTTATTCTCCACAGGCTGTGGGGAAAATGACATTTCTCTGCTGAGGAGGTTGCCTCTGGGTGGAAGGGCCTTCCTTCCCTCACAAATACCAATCCCTGGTGGCAAGGCAGCATGGGGCAGGGTAGAGCTTTGCCAAGTGCCCATTTTCCCTGAGTACACATTCTTCTGTGCATCCCTGCTGCCACAGTGAAATGACAGAGTGGCTGGGGCCCTCCAACAAGCACATAAATGTTGCAGTGGGTTGTGGGGTGCAAATAATGCTGGAGATGGGAGAGTGCAGGCAGAAGATGGATTTCAGCCCTGGGAACAAAACATTCTCTACGCAGATCCCTCTCTGCTATTACCTGGAGATTCAGCCTGCCCTTGGTGCTGACAAGGAAAGAACTGACAGCTCTCCCTGGGCTATTTTATTTTGGGTCTTCACCAGAGACTGGAGAGAGTCTCCAGTTTTGCCACACAGCTCTGGGGGCAGATGTCAGTGGGTGGCACTTGTCTGTAGCAGTGGGCCTTGGAAGGGGTGCTGCTTTTTGCTGTGGCTCTGTGCCTTGCAGCTCACACGTTTGGGTTACCTAAAACTGCTTCTTTCTGGGTAACAGAAATCTGCACTCCCTCTCACAGAAAAGTGTGATATAAATAACAATGAATCTCCTGAGAACAAGCGCTTGTAGTCTGGAAGCCCTCCCCAGGACAAGCTGTGGAGACATTTCTGTCAGCAGCAGAAATTTTTTATCTGGATTCTAGTGTGACAGGCCAAATAATTCCCCTTCCCATCCTGAGAGGAGTTGCCTGGGACAGGTACCAACTGTGCATTTCAGGCTGCTGGCTACCTGGCTCCTGAAATTCCCTGTGGCTTTACAGCCTGCTCCTGATGTCCAGGGTAGCAGTAGAGATATGGCCCCAGCCTGACCTCACTCACCCTTCAGAGGAAGGGTGTGTGCTCTTGCTGTGGCAGCGCTGCAGCTCTCATGAGCAAAATGAAAAGACAGACCCATTGTAGTTCAGGTTTTTAAGCATCTGCAAGGGGTTCTTTTGTAAGTGTTACAGCAGAGGAAATGTTTGGAGAGGCTTGCTTTCTGCTACACAAAAAGGAAGATCTGGAATCCCAGGAGGGAAGAGCAATCTTTGCTCTGAGATACAATGCTTTCAGGCAAATACTATACTTTTGCTCTCATTTCTGAGAACCATTGAACTACCCTGAAAGCACAAGTTGATGACAGCCCCTGCAGGCCTGAAGAGACTTTCGAATTCTTGTCTAGTTTAATATTGTTAGTGCTTGGCAGTGGCACATTATTGACCATACTCTCCAAAACTGCTGACAGCTATAGCATTGCTACAGATGTGGAGTCAGTCATTACTACCACAGGTTAAGAAGAGGTTTTTAAAATAGCCCTGCTTGTGGTCCTGTGCCAGTCTGGTAGACAGGACAGATGATTGGTAATGGACAAAAGCAAAACCACCCCCCAAAAACAAACCCTAGCAAAAATATGTACTTCCAGGCTGAGTCCTCAGGGTGAAATGTATTTGCAATTTTTTAGGAGTTAACATCTGCTAAAGAAAGGCTTCACTACCTTGAAGGCTTCCCTGCAGTCCCAGACAGGCAAGGGCAGGTACCCCAGTGACTTTGTAGGGTGTTGGTGGATGTCAGTACCTGACTCTGCCTGGCCTGATAGCAGTAGACACTGCTGCATCGCTCATTAGCCAAGCTAACAGGATTTTGTCTTCTATTCAGTACAGGAGATAACTTTTATGGATACTTTTACAGTTACTCCTTAACTGCTGGAGAGAACACCATGGTCCAATGTCTAAAGATAGCTTTGGGCAATGTCAAGGTTTAAAAGGCAAGCACTAGGAGTGGGCTCCTCTTGCAATGTGTGGCACGAGCAGTGCCCTGATGCGGTGGGGTGACTGCCTTGGCTCCAGAACCTCCTCCATCTGCTTTAGGCTCCTAAGGGACTGTTCCCTCACATTTTTAGAGCCTCCTACAAGGAGTCTTTTGAGGGCAAGTCTCCAGTTTCCCATTTGTGACTTTTTTACATACCGGGTGTGTGCAGCTGGATATTTTTTATCTCATGGGTGTAGCAGCAGAGAGCTGCGATGTCCAAGAGCTGCCAGATCACAGTGGCTGCTGAGGCAGCCTGGCCTCGCCAGCAGCCCTGTGAGTGTGCTCAGTGTGACTGCTCAGCACCCAGCATGTTTTACATTCTTCTTCCTCTAGCACCTGACGGCAAGATGGGGCTGCTGTTCTACTTGTGCTGCAAAAGCAGTGTCTGCAATCTCGTGTCACTGCCACTGCCACAGCACGTGGAGCCTCTGAAGGAGTGCTCCCCAGCTCTCCTGGCACAAACCAGCCCATTTCTGACTCTCAGCTGCTGCTGCTCAGCTGGGTGGCTGCGCTGTGCCCCGCGGTGCCCGGGCGTGCTGCCTCGCTGCGGGGGCTCGAGCTGCCCTTCCACCTGGGAGAGGCTGGCACAGGCAGACATTGCCCTGCTGCCAGGCCTCTGCAGGGAACCTCCTGTGGCAAATTTCCTCCCTTCTCTCTGCATCTGCAGGGAAGTCACTCATCTGGAAGCACCTGCTGGCAGATTTTCATCCCCTCTATGGTTAATCTGGAAATTCGGCTGAGTGTTAATGTGACTGCAAGCTGGGTAGCATTTTGACTTGGTGGTGAAAATAAGTTTTGTTGTGGTTCCTTTTCCTGGATTCAGCTGTGTCTGGAGCAGCCCTGCCATGCATAGGGTCCTTGTTAGATGTCAGTTTGACTGATCCTCACCTACAGTCTGCTTCTCTGTGCCTCCACCAAGGGTTGCTTTTCTGGTGCCAAACATTTGTGCAGCAATATAGCTGAGCTCACCATCCAAGAACTGTGAGGGCCCAAGCCAATTTTTTAATTGTATTTTTCTGGCAAATAGCCATAGCTTGGTCTTAAGAAAAAGAAGTCAGGTATTTCTAGCTCTCAGCCCTGTGTTAGTCTGTTGTGGAGCACAGCTTGGAAGTACAGCTGGACTTTGCTTTGCTTAGCTGAGGTGGGGAAGAGAGTACCCAGACTGCTGGGATAGAGGGAGGAATGATGGAAGCCAACAAATCAGCCCTATTTTGCAGGAGTTTAAGAGACCTTGGGGGTGGAACAGCTGCCTTAGACATTCATATGTGTGAGTTGGGAGGATGGTCCTTTTGCAGGCTGGAAGTATTCAGGCAGAGTCCTGTTACTTTTGGCTTGTGCTGAACAACAGAGGCTCCTGTCAGACATGATTTTTTGACCTCTTGCAAACAGGTCTGACTGAACAGCTGAGCATGAGCTGAGTTTCACTGCATTACCCTTGTGGGAGAAACAGAGGCCCTGAGTTATGCTGGGGAGTGCCAGAAGCTGCAATGAAGACTTCACAAAACTCATTGCATGGCATAAGCATGAAGACAGGATTATCAGCATGTGAATTCTCCCACATGAAAAACATGTACCATGTTCTGGGTGATTTATTTGCTATTTTGCAAATCTGTTTTAGATGCAGCCTCTACAGTCTTGTCTCCAATTGAGGGGAGGAGGGTTTATCTATCACCCTGAATTTCCTGCAGCATGTGGAGCCTTTTCAGGAGCCATCTGTCTTGGATGCTTGGCCCTTGGCATCTCCAACACAAACATAAACCTTCCTATTAATTGCAAAAATATGTTGCACCAACACAGTATTTCAGGCAGGTTGACTGGCTGGTTCAGTAACTCTTCACCACCCTCCATAATAAGCACTTGTTTTCAGAATTTTATTCAGGAGCAACTTGGGACATGTACAAGGCAGTACCTTCCTTGACAAATGGCAATAGGCAATCAGTTGTCCCCCAGGAGCATGTTTGTTCCTGCAGGAGAGCAGAGCTGGAGAGCCTTGCAGAGAGCCACATATTCTGGGCAATGAGAAACAAGGGCCATGGGCTTGCAGTGGCAGCAAACATGGCAACAAAGCCAAATAAATATTTATTGGCACACAACTGGGGCTGAGAGCTATTGTCACAGTAGGACAGAACCAAGGCAGGATCCACAATGCTGGATGCCAAAAGCCAGGAGGAGCAGTTCAGACACAAAATGGTACAAGGCTGATGGGAGGGCTGGGTGGAGGACAACAGCCCAGCTTGTTTTGGCCAGTGCACACAGTTGTGCTCAAGTGTTGCTCAATGGAATAGCTGGGGTATTATTTTTGTAGCACTTTCTCTGGAAAGCAGCACTTTGCAGCCCAGTGGGTGTGAGCCATATCCCCACAGCAGGTTGGCACTCAGCTGGTGTCTGTGTACTCATTTTCGTTGCAGGCTGATTTAGGGGGCTTTGCAGACTGAAGAGCATTAGTTGATACTCCACATTGTTTCCAGGGACCAGTGCAAGGCTTAGGAACAGTGAACTCTGTCCAACTTTAGCATTTCAATGCAACAAGTTCTTCTGTACCTCAGGAGGGAGATGTCTCCCTCCCGATGGCAGCTGGATTTGCTTTCCCACTTGTGATATAGATACAGACAATTGGCTTCAAAATGTTCAAGAAAATCAGGGCACTGTCTTATGAGTGTAGCTGTTCCTTTGTGGATGGGGCTATTCTGGAGTAGAGGAGCCAGAGGTAATTTTTTTTTGGTTGGTTGGTTATGTGCCTGCAGCTGTCAGAACAGGCCACGTACAGCAGTATTTCAAACTGGAGCCAATGAGTGCAGACAAAACAAGAAGGGATCCTGTAAACCTATGAACACCCAGGGAGGTGGATATCCAAGCCCCAAGCTTCCAGAGAGCTGCATGTGCCAGTACATTGTTCTGGTTGAAGATCACAGAATGGCTGAGATTGGAAGGAACCTCTGGAGATTACCTGGCACAAAGTCTCTTGGTGAGAGCCAGGACATAACTTCCTCCTAGTCTGCCCAAGTCTTGGAGGGTTTCACTGGATTTGGTTGGATACAGATAATTTAATAAATAATACTTCTACTGTAATTCTACAAATACAGAGATAGTGGCTTTACAGCAGTTTAAACTAGTTTTTAAAGACTCTAAGTCATTTAGTTTCTCAACATAGCAGTTGAGAAAAAGCCCTAAATTATGTTTGGTTTAGAAATTCAAATCTTGGAAATACTGCCTTGTTTTTGCATTCAAGATATTTTCTGAACTGCATTTCAGCACAGAGTAAATTAGCAGTGGAAGGAGAAAAGACTTGGGAAGAAAAATGAAATAGAATTTGTAAGAAAATGGCAAAATCCAGCTTAAAGCCATGACAATCACACACATTAGCATAAAGGATCTTGTCACCTCTGTCTGATGCCTTGGGAAGGCTGACCTGAAACAGAGACTGGACAGAGCTACAAAATAAAGTAGGTATTTATTGGAAGGCCTTTAGGGTACACCTTGGGCAGCACATGAGCCTGATCAGGGTTATACCCAAGGTGGGCTTAAAATGGTCACAAAATGGGCCACTGGTCACGAGGTCTTGCACTTTTATAAGTTTTGGTCTATTTGCTTATTGGGGTTTAATTGTCCAGTTGCAGCTTCAGGTTGTGAGGTCTCATCCTTCTTGTTTCTCTCTTCAGCTCACTGTTGTTCATGCTGTTGGGCCTGAAAGTTGTCCTTGGTCTTCAGCAGGAAAAGGATTTATTTTGTCTACCTACTCTGTGAAGAGACCTTACTAGCACTTAATATGAGGCTCAGATCTACACCCCCAGCCAGTACAGAATCTGAAAATCATGAAAGCTAAAACTTAAGGCATCACTTCAAGTGCTTCCTTTTGCAGCCCCGTGGTGCAGCCCCATCTCACATTCTGTTTCTGAGACACAGGGACAAAGGAGATGGGTGGTTTAATCCAATTTATCTACTCAGACAAGAAATGATGTTCCCCCTCCCTGTGGTACAGCAAGTCCCGTCATGGATTATATGCTTGGCTTTCCTCAAGTCGTGTTGGTACATGGTTTTCCAATACCAGTCTTGACTTGTCCTTCAGGTGGCAAATTGCCACATCACCTCTTTCCAACCCTCAGCCATGTGACCAAACAGAGGATAATCCCCAGCCTCATCCTCTGGTTGCCTCAGTTTTTCCTGAAGGACTTTTCCAAAGTATTTCCAGTTCCACTCTTAGGGCTTCATCTTGGTCAGAGCCATTAAAGGGGCTCTAGTGAACTGCAGCATTCAGTGATGGGCAAGGGCATGGTTGGAAATAACTCATCTGAAGTGTACTTGGAGAAAAAGTGTTAAGAAATAAAGTGTCAGTGATGAGAAGCCTGTAGCCCTTCTAGAAGTATGAGATCATTCTAACATGAAAGTGATGTAACTCTTATGCATGAAAAATTCCTCAATTATTATTAGGATGGTAATAATACAAATCATTATTCTAAAATAAAGCTGTCTGGGCTTGCAAAATTCACATTCAGATAGTGAGAAAAGGTAATTTTAAGCTTACCAAGCAAACATAATTGTTCTGCACAAGTTTGTATCTTAGCTTCAGTACGGCAAGGTTCCTGGGGAAATGACAAGTGTAATTAAAACCTGTCTCATCATGTGTGCACACAGGGGAGGGCAAGCTGTGATGGTAATTGTAACTGCTCCTAGCAGGTGTTTTTCTGTTAATATGAGATATTAAATAAAACCTACCATGTTTACTAACCCAAATACTCTCCTGTATGCTTCTATGCACTCTTTCCCCGACAATACTTGATGATTCCCAGGCAACCCCGGTACTGTGAGGAGACATGGGTTTTTATGACTTTTATTTCAAGTTCATTTGCTATTTGCTGCCAGAATTTTCCCAGGGAATGCAGACAAGGAGTGGTAAATGGTGATTAATTTAGACAGCCTAAGCAGAGGACTCACGGCTCCCCATGTAATACAAGAAAGTTAACGGCTTGCTGATGTCCTTTTGTTAGGGAATTGTGTAGCCTGGTTGTTTAATGGAGTGTTTAAAAATTATGTTGGCAATAGCCTATGAATAATGTATAATGAATTACCTTACTGCCAAGAAACTGCTGATATGCTGGGGAAATTTCCATCAGATGTGAGAAAAATTTTAAAGGCACTGTCTTCTTGGGATGCCCTTTATTTATAGCCTCACTGCTTCAGAGTTTGCATTCCCTTTTTAGATACTGCATGTGAAGATGCCCTCCACTGCCTCTGCCTCTGTCTTCCAACTCCACCTGCCTCCATTTGCTTGTGCCTGTAAAAGCTCTGGAATTTTTATGAGATTAGCTTTATCACCTGAGCACTGTAACCTGTGCACACTTCACCTGTTCTAGGTATCTGCACCAAGGCACCCTTCATCAAAGGAAGATGGACACTGGTCATGACAATGTCCCATGATGCAGGAAGCAGGGTCAAGTTATTTGGGGAAAAAAAGAAAAAGACAAGTTGGACCTTACAGTGTGAAATCAGTCTGGATGTCTCTAAATTTTCCCCCATGTCCTCCTCCAGTGCAGGAGGTCTCTGTGTACTTTGGCCATGAGTAGTGGGAAGTCACTGTGATATGTAGCAAGTAGATCTTGCCTGACCAAAGAAATGAGAAGACTGAGGGTGAAGCCCTGCTTGCAGGGGAGCTCTGGGGGTTGCACTGCCTCAGGTGCAAGAGGAAACAGGCCTTCTATAAGACTCTAGGACGTAGCTCAGGCAGGCATGGAAGCAGTTACAGTCTTTTCCTTTGTTCCTTGCTTTGGCCCCCAGCTCTTATAAAATCATAGCTTTATTTCTCAGGTGGAGTTTTCCCCACCTGCACTGAAATGCAGAAATGTTCCAGGAGGGCAGGTGAACACAACATGTATCATTATGCAGAGTGGTCTCAGCTAAGTGTTTGTCAAGAGCAGACCCAGCTTGTGGAGCCTGCAGCTCTGTGCCCTGCCCCTGCTGTGGTTTTGTTATGAGTAGCCAAGTGCTCGTGCTGCATTTTTGTGTCTGTATTTACACAGTAGAGCCCTGAGTCAAAACATTTCCTGCAATATGGGTGCTGTGTTATTAGTGTAATGGTAGAACAAAGCCACATGAGGTTGATGTTGGTATTAGTCAGCCAAGGAAGTGACATCCTCACCTGGGAGGTTGATGTGTTGGGTTTTGACGCTCGTGATGCCAACAGCAAGCTCCAGGCACGAGGCTACAGGAAGGAATGGGTTAGGAGAGAGTTTGTATCCTCAGGGTGATCTACAACTGGCTAAGCAGGAGGATTTGTGAAAATGGGAGAGAAGTTTTGTGCCTTTACTGGCTTGTTTTCTGCTGGGATGTATCTGGGCATGCAGTATTTTCACAGCTCCTGAAAAGATGTATAAAAGGGGTTAGCCTAAAAACAAGACAGGTGACAAGGAGAACTAGAGGAGTTTGCCTAATGGCCTAAATATTTTCAGTGGAACAAATAAAAGGTTCTAAAACTTCCTCCAAATACACCATCCAAAGCCCATCCTGCCAACTGAGAAGTGTTTTCAGCAGAGAGGGTCACAAAAGTCTAGGGAGAGGATCATGGTCAAGTTCAACCAGCATTTCTTGGGGTAGGAACAATCCCAGCTGACAGTATATGGAAGAGCAACTTTCAAAGGGAAGGAGCCAGTTATGAAGTTTATTCCACTGATGCTTCTGATGATCCTACTAATTTCTCATTTTCTAATGTTTGTTTTCTTTAGGTGAAGAGTGAAGGCCCCAAACTGGTGCCCTTCTTTAAAGCCACTTGTGTCTATTTTGTCCTCTGGCTGCCAACTTCCAGCCCCTCCTGGTTCAGTGCCCTCATCAAATGTCTGCCCATCTTTTGCCTGTGGGTTTTCCTTCTGGCTCACGGCATTAACTTCTTAGTGTCACACCGGAGTGCCAGCCGCATCCTAGCGGGACTCATATTCTCGGCAGTGGGAGATGCCTTTCTCATCTGGCAAGAGCAGGGCTACTTCATTCATGGTGAGTACAGCATCAGTCCTAAAGGGATGCCACAGTGCCCAGCTGTTACCCTCTTTATTTAGTAATGAGTTGCTGGGCCACATGTTTTGTTTATTCATGTACAGCTTAAGCCCCGGGCACTGAAAGCACTCATGCCTTGACTAAAATCCATCATGGTTTGAGGAATCACATCATGGATGAGTCTTCCTCATGAGCTTCTCTTGAGGTTAGAGAGGTAATTGGGTCAGGTTAGGGTTCCTGGCGTGTGTCACAGCATCTGGGCTGGCTGGAGCTGAGGAGGTGGCATGCCAGAATCCCTGGGGAAGAGAAGGAAACACTCACGGCAGCCGTCAGTTCCCATGAAGCTACGGGAAGTATTCATCTTGTATCTCTTTGCAGGGAGATCTGTCAGCCCTTTGCTGTGAGGTTTGGGGATGGAATGTACTGTGCAAAGGTCCTTGGTGGAGAACAGGTGGAGATGACATTTATGTTTTGATAGACAAGCCCATAGCCTGGGGGTGGCATTAAGTGGATGATAGAAACCAAAGCAGCAGCAATCTTGTCCTACTTGCAGGTTCATCGGTGTGAATCATGCAGCCTGTTGTACAAGACATGTCTGTTTTGCAAAACGTTTAAATGATGGTCAGTCAAGGACAAACCTTACCGCAGTGTTTTGTCTTCTCTACAGAAAGATCCACATCTCTCAGAGCAAAATGAGCTTGGTTTATTTTGCTAGTTTGCAGACTGGAACATAATGCTTCAGATTAATCATTTAAAGCAACGTTGAACCTGCCTGCAGCAACTCTCTCCCTGGCCTTGGACTGTCACAAGAAATCAGCAGCAGTTGAGTCCTTCACTGAACTGACTGGTGGGGTTTCTGAAGTTAATGTAACCAGCACAGGGATCGTACATAACACCCACCATTAACTGGCTGCTGTGACTGTCCCACTGGAAAATGATGAGATGAGGGAACTTTCCTGACTTGTGCCATTGTCAGCTCTGAAAGTCAAAGGCTTATTTTTTCCCCTCTCTCATGAAGTTAGTACTTAGTTTTATTCTGGGATTCCCACAAGCTCTTTTTTTTACGAGAAGGAAATGTGTGCAGTGCCAGAAATGAAAGGCCAAATGCTCTGAATCTGGTTTTAATCCTGCTTCCTAAGGGTTTATCCCCATCCCATTAAAAGTTCATGTAAAAATGTGTACTGATTTTGGTGGGGTTTGGATTAGGCACTGAGGATTGGATCTATCTGGCTGAACCTTGGGCATGTTGCTGAGGAGCTCCAGCTTTCTTGAGGTGCCATCCCTTCTGTGTTGATTGCTGACATTCCCACCAATGGGCCTCCTCCCACAGGAGTACCTGGCTCAGTTGCCTCAAACCAACTGGTTTTGCCTCCTGGAGTTGCTTCTTGAGCTATGACTTGGAAAACATTCAAGGCCCAATTCTCCCCATGATCATTTTTGTGTATGGACTTCTCCATTTTGTGTACATGTGCTTCTCCATTCCCATGTAACTGATATATCTCTGAGCTTCCTCTCCAAGTTAGTGCTAGAGGAAGGTTAACCAGTCACAGCAATTCAGCATCTGGTTGATGTGCTTTAATCTTCAAATGAGTCAGGTTTTCAACCCTAGTCTCACAACTGAGAAGTTTTGCTTTGTGGGTTTAGGTACATTTTTTCTTCTTAAGGAGAAGAAAAGCTGTGTTAGAGCATTTTGAAAATCTCAGCCCACTACCATTTGAAGGGAAGTGCTAATATTTTCACTTCAGATATTAGCAGCTAAAGTGCACTGCTCCACTTCATCCTTCACTTTGCCTGCAAAATGTATCTTCTCCTATTTAAAACTCATCAGGTTGCTGTTACTGACAACTGAAAATATTTTTGACATCATCAGTTGTGGGAATTTGAAGTTTCAGGAGAGAAGAAGAAATACTGGATAAAAATGTACATTCTGTTCAATTTCGGCAGTTTTTGGACTGAAAAGGGTTGGAAACTGGGCTCATTTGAAAAGCTTTTAAGACAATGAGTTTATAAAAGGACATTTGTTCATTACTTTATTGGGAAGTGAGAGCCTGGGAACCTTCTCCTGGCACACTTTTTTTCATTTTTGCTGTTTCAGTCCACTTATAATACATTATTTTCTGACTTCTGTCTTACTGCATGTAGAAAATATTTTACAGTGTTAATGTCCACCTCCTTCAATAGCAGGCACTTAGAAACAATTTATGCATTTGGTGAAGAAGTCAGGGACTAGCAAAAAGGCCTTATTGCCAGCCTGAGGAAACCCAGGGGAAGAAAGTGGAAGAAAAGGGCTGATCTCCTGATGTGGTTGAGAGGACCAAGTGAAAGGCTGAGAAATGCAAGAGAAATGCAGCCCCTTCCCTGTGCAGCCATCATAGGTTTCCCCAGTTCCCAGCTTGATTTGTGGGTGTTGAATGAGTAAACCTGGGAGCTGACTCCCTTGTTTGTGACCAGCCTCACCATGTGTCACGAAACTCCTCCTGCCTTTCCAGGCTCTTTGCCTGCTGCATCCTGTCCTCTCCTCCTCCTCGCTCCCAGATGCCTGCATGAAGGACAACACAATTCTTTAGTCCCCTGTTCCAGAATGCTCCATATAATGCCACTGAAGGAAAACATTCCTCACTGCTAGGGTGACACATCCTTCTCCTTACCACCTCCCTGGGCACTAACCTTTCCTGCACTATAACCCTATAGAAAGCTCTTGTCCTAAATCCCTTCTCAGTTTCTTCAGTGTTCTGTCCATGAGGTGCAATAGCTCTGTGAAACATCAGATTCTCATTGTCCTCTTTTGTGCTTCTCTTTTTTCCCCTACACACTGTCCATTTTCTCTAACCTCACCCTGCAAAACAGATCCCACCGGCCCCCTCCCTCCTGTGGATTTCCTTCTCATCCCGCCATGGCTGAGCTCTCAGTGGGTGTCTGATCTGGTCCTTCCCAAAGGCAGGGAGAAATTTCCACTTCCTTGAGCTGCCTCAACACAAGAGTCGTAGGATGACGCAACGTCTGCCAGCTGCACGTTTTTGTGACTGCCCTTTACACCAGCACAGCACATGTTAAAAGTGAACAAGTGTCCTGCTGGAGGACTTGGCTTCCCAGATCCTTTTCTCCATTTCATGCTTTAGAGTTGTATGAAAACTTCCAGCTCCTCTAATAACCCTGCCAGGATAAAGCTGGAGAGCTTGCAGCTGCACCATGTGTGGGTCTGGGAACCAGAAGACCCAAGGAGCTGGGCTCTGTTTGTGGCCCATTATCTACAGTTGTCATGACAGCTTGGAGGCAGCAGCTGTACCAACACACTGGGACATATTTTTGTCAAATGGATTAGTGGCAAGTGAATAACATATGGGCAGCACCTTCCAACACCCACATCTGGCATTTCTCAGGGGTGTTGCACTTCAAAGGCAAGCTGGCATTTTATTTTCCCTGACTGATTCCTGGTAAGGTTCATCTGAATCTTGCAAATAGCCATAAAATTGTTGGCAGATCACATTGGTGCAGTCCCTGAAATATGCCAGCTGCTTCTTTCCAGCTTAGGTTTCTCCCAGCTATGGGCAGAGATGGAGAAGCAGCCAGATATAGTCCTCAAGTGCCTTTGGGTTTGTGGCTAAATACGGGCAGGCTTTGTGTCAGGGTTCAGAGGGATTAGTGTCTTTTGTCACGTTTTGTTCCTACACTGCTGTGGTTCCAACCTTCCTGTTCCACATGTGACCTATGAGAGAAACACTGTGGATATTTAGAGGGGGTGATTTTTGGTCTGCCTTGCTCCCAATCTTCTGCTCAGAGCAGGGGAAGAGGAACTACCTGAAAAACAAGATCAATTCCTTCTCCAGCAGCTTGGTTCCACCCAGCTTCTCAGCAGAAAGGCTTTTGTCACAGCAGAGCTGTACTTGGCTGCAGCTGCAATTGTGCTGGGGCTTTTTTTAGGTAGGGGGCTTGGTGCCATCCCCAATATAGAGATTTTTGTAATACAATGGTCCCAGGTGGTCAGTTTGCCTATCACCGGTAGCGTTATTGGTAGGTAACGCTGCAAGGAATGTTTTCTTCCGCTACTGACTGCCAGTCACTGATGAAAGGTCACATTTTCTGTGTCAATGCCTCTCCAGGTCTGCTGATGTTCGCCATCACACACATCCTGTACTCTTCAGCCTTCGGCATGAAGCCTTTGGACCTCAAAGCCGGCTTGCTGATGGGCGTCGTTTCCAGTTCCTGCTATGCCTTCCTGTACTCCTACCTCTCGGGTCCCTTCACCTACCTGGTGGCCGTCTACATCGCCCTGATCGGCTTCATGGGCTGGCGGGCGGTGGCGGGCGTGCAGCTGTGCAACGACCTGTGGACGTGGACCAAGCTGTCGGCCTGCGTGGGCGCCATGCTCTTCATGGTGTCGGACCTGACCATCGCGCTCAACGAGTTCTGCTTCCCCGTGCCCTACTCGCGCTTCATCATCATGGCCACCTACTACGCGGCCCAGATGCTGATCGCGCTGTCGGCCGTAGAGACCAGAGACGAGGAGGACTTCAGGAAGAGGAGCTAGGTGGAGTGCCGACAGTCTGTGAACACTGGGTTATATCTCAGGTGCTGTAGCTGCGTTCACCCCTGAGAGAGATCTCCATTTCTCTAGGCACGCTGGTGATGTTGATTTTGCTTCTTTGAAGCATTACGTTTGGGAATTAAATTTTTTTTCATTGGCTTTCTCTGAATACAGCTTACTTCAGTGTGGAGTCCACATCAGAAAGCTTAGACTGTCCCTGCAGTAGTTATTCATTCAACTTTTCCTCTTTGGAAGTGCTGTACTACTGCATTTTACTTGTTAGTCTTGAAATTGATGCTGAATGTCTGGGAACAGGAGGGCCGGTGGAAAGGAGGTTTGGCACTGTGCTAAAAGGCTTGCTCTTGACTGTAGGCAGACAGGCGCAGATCTCTGCTAAAATCATAGGTAAAAATTAATTTAACCAATGTTTGTCTCTTTTTGTGCATTACAAACTCAGTATGCAAACTGGAGCTATTTCTCTGCTGAAAGGAAGCTTGGAGGGAGAGTAAAACCAGCATATCCAGCTGGAAGCTGAGCTCTGGAGTCAATGGTGGCAGCGTGTGGGGCAGTGCCCAGCAAAACCAGCATGAAAGCAGAACCCCAAGCTGAGGGCACAGACCAAGAGGTGTGCTGGCAGTGCTGTGTACTTTGAATGCAGTGATCACTGCTTCAGGGCAGGTCTCTAGGTGCAAGTCAGCACTGCTGCATGTAGCAGAACTGTAGAGAGCAGGAGTTTGGTGGGATTTCAGGGATGTCTCAGTGGCCAGGCCAGCGTGTTCTCCCTTGCCACATGCACGCAGTTACACAGTGCCTGCAGCCACCAGTGACATGTAATGGGCACACAAGGAACTTTGATTTTTAAGGCAGAACTTACTCATTGTCTTACTTAATGTATGCCCTAATTATTCTTAGTATGGTAGACAGGCACCAATGTCCTAACAAGTAATATTCCATGTACCCATTAAGTTTTAGTAGCACTTTCAGTAGTACTTTGAGTACTGCTGCCTTCAGTATCTTGAATCTTTGTGCAGGTATTTCCTGTGATCAAGGCCCTGATTTTGGATGTAGATTGCCTTGTTTTTCCAGCTGCTAGAAAACGATCCTCTTTGCACCACTTTTTTTTTTTTTTTAAGAAAGCCCCTTTTCAGCAGAGCTTCCTGAAAAGTACTGTCCTTTGTGTTGAACACGCCTGCAACTTCCTTCTCAATCTCACATGGACACACACAGAACCCTGCTAGCTTTGCCCTTGTGTTGAGAGGCGCTGAGTGGGTCTCCCACTCCTCCCCAGCCTCACCTGGTGTGCCTGGCAGGGAAGAGGCATTGCCTCCCCATGACTTATCCATCAGTCCAAATGCAGCCAGTATTACAGAAATCTGGGTTAACCATCCTGACCCCGTGGGGGCATCTGCTGCTTTGCAGACAGGGATCAGAAAGGTCAGCTGCAGTATGGAGAGGGAAAGCACTGTAGGTAGCAGAGCCCCGTGTAATCCCTTCCCTTTAATGCTGTTATGTAATACTGTCAGTATTCATTCACTGGCACTTCGGGCCTGCCTGGAGTAAACAGCTAAGGGAATTTAGAGCCATAAACCATTTTCATTCATCAGCATTGCTTATCTCCTGGCCACAGATTGAACCCTGCAGGGTAGCTCTCTGCAGATGGCACCTGCTGTTACTCAGCTCGGCTGTTCGGAAATCTCCTCCTGCTAAGAGGAAGTCAAAGCATTTGGGGTGAACCCCACCATCCTCCCAGCACGTGAACAAACAGCACACTGCAGTCTTTGAGTCCCAGCTCCTTGGCATGGGTCAGTCCAGCACACTCAGTCCTTAGCTGGCAGTTCTTCAGAGGAGCTCTCCCACATCCTAAGCTTCCTTTTGCTTTGAGGGAAATGCTTGTGTGATAAAGCAAGCTTTATTTAGAAGTCTTGAGTTTTGATTCTCTTTTTTCCTCTCTAGAAATGACTAGTCTTGAATTGCCTGAAAATAGCTGAGTTGCTTTTCTGTGTGCTTTTTCTTCTTGGCTCACTTTGCTGTCCTTTTCTATCATCAGCCAGTAGATACTTGTAGAAAAGAGTCTTGATGTGTTATTAGGAGGCCTCTCCACTGGCTATCAGAGATGCAATTTCTCGTGGCAGAGGTCTCTGGGTGGGACAGCAGAAACTTGCACAGCCCAAGTGGGCTGTTGTTCCCTTGCTGTCCTGGAACAGCTCACCTGGAGTGACCTGGCTGGGACATGTTGGCCAGTCACACTGGCTCATCCCAGTGCTGCAACAGCTTCAGCCGTCCTGGGAACGAGGCAGAGCCCTCAGCATACAAAGCAGAGTCCTGGTTGGCTTGGAGGTTTGCCTGCAAAGGCTCTTAATCTTCAAAATCTCTCCCTGGCTCTGCATTCCTCTTTCTAATCCATATTACTTGAATGAGATGGTTTTCCTGGGGGCTCTTTTCTGCTGGGAAGAGACCAGCTGCTGTGGACTGTGATCTGACACAATTTTGAGATGCCTAAATCCTGAGAAACACTAAGCAGTTGCTGGCAGTCTATTAAATAACTTTTCTTGGGATTAAAACTGTTCCCTAAACCCCAGCAAGGGCAATCTTTACTTTGATATCAAGCAAAAAAAGGAGTGGTGTTCGTACGTGTCAAATGGTGTTATTGTCTGTGGGGCTGCCTTTGTGGACCCTCCTGTTGCCTCTGTTGCCCTGCAAAACTGAGGTTAAACCCATTCTTCTCCTTTTCCAGAGGACAGTACTTGAGAAGCACACAGTCTTTGGCCCAGGAATGTTACAGAGGGAATGAAGCCATCCAGGTGGTGTAGTGTTCCTGGCCCCAGCAGCAGCAGCAGCTCCTTTTGTTGCTAAACACAGAGAGCTTTCTTTTCACACTGCTGTATCCAAACATCCTTCTGCCATCCCTTGTCTATGGTCACTTGGCTTACACACTTGGCTTGGTTACTTTCTGTAGTTATCACCCTCTTGGAGGTCCTTTGGCTCTTCAATTGGATATAGAAAAGATGCAGCACGTTTTCTTCAGCCTCTTCCTGTAGGCAGATCCTCCTTGCACCGAACTCCCAGGGTCAGTCAAAGAAGCAGTGCTAATTGTAACTTGTTTTTAAGTGCTAGTAATGCTTCTGGGCTGTGTCACAGGGTGATGCTAGGTCAAGATGTAGGTCAAGAAGAACAAAGCCAGAGGATTTTAACTTTAAGCTTTACCCTTACTCTGTGCTGAATACCTGGCTTCGTACTCCTCCATATTGAGGCATCTGTAAGACCAATTGGTTTAAGAACTACTCTAACATGGCTTTTGAGTAGATTGCTGAAGGTTTCATGTTGACATCAATGGAGGTAATTTATTTATTTTTACACAAGTTTATAAAATTCCCAGGAGGAACTTGGCAGTTTTCAGTGGCTCTTCAAAGTGTTCCAGTCCTGTAGCTTGACACTAACACCTGCATTTTCATCTTGTTATCATGGTATTTTTGGGAGCTGTTCTGGAAGAAGCAGATCAAAGCAAACAGCAACTGTAGATTTCAGTGGCAGATGCCTCTTCTCTTTGCTTGGTTTCTGAATACAGACAGGGGGTCTTTTAAGCAGAGGCATCATAGCTGTGTTCTTGGAAGAGGATGGGAAGTTGCTGACTTCTCATGACAGAAATCCTCCTGGGTAATTCTCTTGCCTTTTATCCATTCTCGCTCCTTTTGTGGCCTTGGGTGAGTCACTTAAATTTTCTGGGGTCAGGTCCACATCTGGTGTTTGAGGGCCAGTGCAATGCCAAGTTATCTCAGCAGGGGAGCAGGCCCTCACCCCACTCTGAAATGGAGATGTTGGCCCTTACCTACCTCACGAGGATATTGTGAGGATTGATGCTCATACAGCACTTTGAAGATGTCAAGTGCTATGTAAGTCACAAGTATTATCCAACTTCAATGTTAAAATTGCTTTTAGGGATCTGCAGGACTTCTCTTAAAGCATGGAATGTGTGACTGCCTTTTCAATTAGCTCAGATAGAAAAAGATGCAAAATATTTATTCATGCTGGTTAGCAGGATGGGCTCAGCTATACTTGAACTCTGAGGGAGGTTTAGCTTAAAAATCTGAACTGTGTAATTTCAGTTTTGCAATGGTTTTTAGTTCTTCTAAAAGCCTTGGCCAAATTCTTAGATATGAACCTTGCATCCAGCTTTTGCAGTCTGGTCTTGTCCCTCACTGTTAGCTAGAGTAAATATAATCCAGCCAAAATAGAGTACCTCAGAGTCTGCCGTGGCTTTTGAAAAAGCTGGAACAGAAAATGAAGTCATTCTGTTCAACCTTCAGTCTGCATGAGGTCAGCTGGGTTTCATGAGACAACTTTCAAAGGGATGTTTAATTTCTCTGATTGTAAGTTTTACTGGCTTTAAAATTAGCAGAGAGAGAAAGCCTTGATGGAATCAATAAGGTTGGCACATCCTTCTTGAATTCCTTTCTTTTCACCTGAATGAAGGAAGCAGTGGGTTTGTAGCAAAGGAAGTGCTTGTACCACCAGTCCTATGACCCAGAACAAAAGTTGATCTAGAAATATAGCTCTCAACCATCACCATGTTCTAACTAGGATAAAAAATGCCACTGTTCACTGATCTAAATCTGGACCACAGCTAGAACCTACCTAGTTTTTGTAGCACTAGCTGCTGTACAAACACAAATGAAGGCAAGGAATTACACACCAAGGAATGTGAGCTGTGTACATGTGAAATGGACCATATTTTTGAAGCAGCTGCAGTAAAATCTTAATATGAACTCAGAAGCAAACACAATGCAAATTTTTATGGTTTCTTTAAAATATTTGATGGGTTTTCGTTTTCTTAGTTTGGAGAAAATTTTCTTAAGGTTATTTTATTTTTGCTCTTACTGTAAAGAATAAAAATACACAACTCTAGACAGATTACAAATGAAAAAAAAAGTGGCCAGTTGGCAGGAATGCCAAAACTTCTGTGGCTTGTATTGTTTCTGTGGTGACACTATGCTGCTGTCGGGTGAGCTACTGGAGTGGTGTGATGGCTCAAAAGTGAGGCTGAAGCACAGCATGCAGGGATTGAGCCACCAAGACTTCAGTGGGAGCATGACTGGGCCAATTTGGATCAGTCAAAAGGCAGAGCATAAGGAAATAAAAAACACCTTTTCCTGACAGAAGAAAAGCAAGAAACCAAAACCAGCCCATTGGGCGATGGTGCTGAATTGTACAAACATATTTATCCAGACCCTGCTGGTGCAGGTTCCTGCTGGACCAAGCCTTGCTCCTAATTCAGCTGGGGAGGCTTGCTCCAAGCCTATGGTGCTAGCAGGGTCAGGCCAGCAGAACCTGAAGCTTTGTTAAATAAAACCCAAAAACTGGAAAGCAACAACAAGAGTAAAACCCCAAAACCACAAAAAAACCCCAAACAAACAAAACAAAAACGAGGAAGGGAAAAGCAAATGCCACTGGGTAAGTGGCAGTTCTGCCTGCCTGCGAATGCAGAGTGGCTGGTCTGTCCTGAACACTAATCTCTATGTCTTGGACTCGTCTCTTGCTCCAGCCCCTCTCCCACACATTCCAGGCAGAGTGCACTGAAAGATGTGGCTGAAACAGCTGCTTTCCTTTGGGGTGTCAAGCACTTTGCCATGTCTGAAGGTCTCTAGCACTTACTTTCTTTACTGTGATTGTAAAGGTCACCACATACTGTACAGCCACTTGATCTGGGATCTTTTCTTAACACATTTTTATGCTATTTTACTATTTTAATTCTTTGTTTGGGGAATGTAATTTTTTTTCTCATTTCTTCTGTGTGTAACAGCAATTAAAAATATTAATTGACTCTGTATTCTTACTGTGCAGATACATCTTGCTCATTTTCTGTTTCTGTCACTGTTTCAGCACAGAATATGAGGCCCTTCTGTGGTGGGGAGCTTTGTGCCACTATTATACCCTCCAGCATAATTTGTGCTGGAGCTGCTTAGCACACCACTGAAGCTGACTGTCACACAGCCACAGCATTCCTACATGGGGAACCCTGAAAAAACACTCACATGCACCCTACAGAGCACATCCAACACAAACCAGCCAGGCACCTGGTTGATGTTACACCACATCCTGGGTGCCCTGGGATGCCAATCTCTGGAGCAAGCTTGCCCCTTGCTGCTTTGGCCAGTCCTACAGACAATGGCCATTTGTCCACACTTCCAGGGAGAAGGGAGCTTGCTGCCCAGGACTGCTCCAGGAAGACTGTTCACTGCCAGGAATTCCTAGACTAATGGCCAAATCTCTCTTGCCCCTCGCCTCAGGAAAAATTTCCAGGAGGAAAGAAGTAGTCTGCACATTTTTCTCTGGCTGGGCATCTGATGCCAGCTTCTTCAGCTGTTTGATGCAGTGGCACAGTTATTTTGTTCCATTAATCCTGAACCAGGCCATCTGTCACCAGTGGAACAGGTTTCAAGGATTTATAGCATAGAAACACAGCGGGTGTAAGTGCTCCCAGTCAGTTAAATGGATCTGCCTGCAGGCTTAATGGAGACTCCTTCATACTCCCTTTCTGAAGTGGAATGGTTCCTGATGTGAGCATTAATCGGTAGCAGGCAGAAATACAACCAGATTATTTTCAGGGCAGTCTAAAGGGGTTAACAGGAGGCAAAAGTGGGTCATTCTCTCCTTTTCCTTTTATTTGGTCTTTTACAATTCCTTTCAAAAACTTAGAGGCCTGCTGGGAGGAGCATCCTGTTTCCTCATACCTCCTTCCTAGCTCCAGATGGAACAAAAGTGACACAATATTCTCAGACTGAGTGTGTCTGAGGGGCTGGCCACTGCTATATTTTTATTCCACAGCCTGGAAGATTTCAGGCTCCTGGAAGATTTCAGTCTGCATTAAAAGAACCAGCACCAATGCATGTATATTTGTATTGATCTACCTGTCAGCCTATTCAGTGGTTCAGATTTTCTGTAATCCTTTATTTAGGCATGGCCACCAGTGATGAAGTTCCTGCACTTTCTGTGGCCAGCTCTTTTACAAAGTGACTCCCTCATTTGCAAGGGTGTATTTACTTTCTTGGTATTGCAAGGATTTAACTATTTGAAATTTATGGCTTACTCTGTGTTTACATACAATCTCACATAAAGAAGCCTAAACCATCATAGAGCTCCTGCTGGGCCATCTGGAGAAAAGGAGGCAGAATCCAAGTCTTTTCTTGAACTTGGAAACAGGATTCTCTCCACTCTTTGGCTCCTTTTATTACCATTAAGATACATTAGCAGAGGGTGTTAGAAATACCACCTTTAACATCCTACTGTACAAAATCACTTAAAGGGAATGAAGGTGGAAACACTGGAAGTGCCCCTGCTGAGGAGAAGCCCCACTCTACCACCTGGTCAAACTGACCTTCACAGAAGCCAAGGGCAGCTGCATTTTGAGCCACATGAAGACTAACTACACAGCCACAACAATGCTGTTCTGTGTGCCAGACCAGGCACAGCTAGTTCCACTAATTATATCTCATGTTTCAACTTCTGCAGCTTCCTGTCCCTGTGTCCATCTTTTTTTAAGGAAAAGAAAAGGACTAAGTGCCGTAATTAGTGCAGTCAACCCTATGTTTTGAGTGCAAATCTCACCACAACTCTCTCAAGAGTTATGGATAAAAAGCTTTATAAAGTTTTTAAAGGTTTTAAAGCTCTGTAAGACTTTCCACTGTATAGAAGAAAAAGTCTGGTCGCAGTTTTCTTAGGAAGTGACAGTTCAAATTTAGTGAGTTCTCATTTTCACTCCCATTTCCTCTTGTTCGCTTCAGAACTGTTCTAAATAATTCACTCTGGGTCTAATACTCTGTGTTCTTTGCAACCTGCCTCCTCCCAGCCTAAGGAAAATTATATTCACCCCTTCTGAGCTACAACAGCAGCAAAGCTGCTGCTGTGTTTCACTGAGGTGGTGCAATGCCCTATTTGTTTTGCAAATATTACAAAGAGGGGTAAAGTGGAAAAACATGGCTAAGCAGAAGAGTGCAGTTAAAGAAGAGAAATAGAAGAGTATGTAAGTATTAGGCTTGTGTGGCAAGGCTTTGGTGGCAGGAGGGGACTGCAGGAGTGGCTTCTGTGAGAGGCTGCTGGAAGCTTCCCCTGTGTCCAGTAGAAGCAACGGGTCCAAGAGCCTCTGTGTCAACGCTGTTGAGAAAAAAAGCTGCAACAGCAATTGCAGCCAAAGAGAGGAGGGAGAATGTGTGAGAACAGAGGCAAGAGGGGCAAAGACAAGGTGTGATGAACTGAGCACAGCCCTCATTCCCCACCCACCTGCACCAGTGGGTAAAGGAGGTAAAGAATTCTGAAATAATGTTAAGCCCAGGAAGAAGGGAGGAGTAGGGGAAAGATGTTTTAAAATTTAGGGGTTTACTTCTTATGCTACTCTGATTTGAGAAATAAATTAAATTCTCCAAGTTGAGTGGTTTTTGCTTGTGATGGTAATTGGTGAGTGATTTCCCTATCCTTACCTTGCCTTTTGTTAAATTTTCTCTCTCCTGTCCAGCTGTGGGAGGGTAGTGATAAAATAGCTTTGGTCTGCACAGCAGGTGTCCAGCTGGGGTAAACCCACCACAATATATTAAGAGGAATTGAGACAGAGGTTTAGCCCCTGTGGAATCAACATGAAAATCAGCTACTCCTTCACAGTTATTCAAATCAGCAGATTTGCTCAGTCCTTACTCCTTTCCCATAGGACAACCTGTCAGCAGCTAAAGACCACTGAAAGTCTCTGAAAAGTCCCTAAAGAAAATTTTTAAGTCCTGGTCTGAAGAGGCTCACATCCTAATGAAGTGTGCTTGTTTTCACATGAGGCATGATGCCCTCCAGCCTACAGTGCCCAACTCCAGACAGCAACTACCCCTTTTCCAGAACTAAGATTATGAAGAATATAGTTCCTAAAATAATAAAAATAAATCTGCAGTTAATCTTGATTTGACATGAACGCTTTGTCTGCCAAAGTCAGTTTTACAATCTCTTATTCCGATTCCTGATTTTCCACCTCACTCAGCTGCAAATACCTGTCAGCAGAGAGACCCTACCCACAAACTGCCCAGGTCAAGACAAGGAGGAGCCCCAGGAGATACAGGCTCCCATTGAGGAATCTGGGTATAAACCAGCACCTCACCCATGCAGTGCTTTTGCAAGCCTCATTCCTCAGCCAGCCCTGCTGTAAACAGGCTGCTTTGAATAACTTTGCAGAGGTGTGTTCCTGTTGTAACAATGCTCACCTCGACAAGCTCAGCGTGGGAAGGCAGAAGGTAAGTGCCACCCAGGCAGCAGATCTCGGAGGGGATAGGGAGCTCTTCTCGTGCCCCTCAGGCCTGTCTGCCTCCCCTGAACTGGGCGAGCAGGGCTATCAGAACTCCTTGCGTCAGCCTGCCTGGCAACCACAGAGGGCTCCCACTGATTTTAGGGACAAGGAAGCTGTGCTCCAGCTGTGGCTTCAGGGAGGAATGTAGCAGGGTGTTATGGGAAGAGGGACACACGGTAACAGCAGGAATTATTAGAAAAATGGTAAAGAATTGCTTTCAGTCTTTTAGGTGGGCAATTGCTGGCCTCAGGGAAGAATTGTTGCATGCATTGTACACACGAAGACAGATCAGTTTGAAAATCAGAGCAGGAAACCCAGTGTGAGCATCCCCGGCTGACCCCCTGTGAGCCACTTCCACATCAGCAGAGAGAACCAAACCCTGGGTGGGGTGTGTTTGTGTGCTCAGCAGTTGGCAGCAGGCTGTCCAGAAGTAATGATCTCAGACAAAAATAACCCTGAAAGATCTTTCTAAATACAGTCCCTCATTATTGGTGCTGTATCAGTTTCATTTCAAGCTGTGCCTGGCAGCCTCTCTCTCTTCTCCCCTTTAAGAGGACACTAACAGGCCTGAGGCACCAGGGCCTGTCTCTAAAACAGTTTGTAAAAAGTGTTTGTAAAACCTCACCCCGTGCACCTGGAAGTGTCCATGCTCCCACCACCAATTTGAGCCAGCTGGAACCAAGCTCTGTGTTATCACCTGATTTAAAGCTTCAATGGGTTCAACAAAAGAGGGAAGGGAGAGTGGGATATGAAATATCTGATCTTCTTCCTCTTTTTGTCTTGGAAACCTTACTAGCTGTCATACAGTGTTGGCAAAATCCTTCCATTTTACAAAGGAAGAGAACAGATGTAGTGTCTGTGCAAAAAAAGCACAAGGCTATTGTCAGAGTGCATCTGTGGACTGCTTGGGAGTGCTAAGTGTGCCATGGATGCAGAGCAAGCCTGGTTAGGGACTGAGAAATGATAGGGGACATGTTTGCTTCTGAGCCATTCAGGGAATTCATGAGGTCTGCTGGCCAAAGTAGGCCATTTTAAGGGATGCAAGACTGCCTTAAAACAACTGAAGATAAATCTCAATGACTCTGAAGGAAGACAGAGTTAGGCTGTTCTTTTGGATACGAAGATAAGTTCCTAGAATATGGCCCTTGCAGCTCCAGCTCCTAAAGACTGAGCAATCTCTTTCTCTGTGGACAAGGGAGAGGGCCCAGAGGAATGTGATGCACAGTGCCAGTCCTAGCAAGTGTGCTTGTCCTGGAAAATAGCAGGGTGTGAGCTCCATTCAGATGTGAAATCTGTGGTTACAGCCTGGAGGGAATCACCCCCAGCTAACTCCAGTGGCTGCACACCTGACCTACCACAGATGATCAGCTTGCAGCTGCCAGCTGTAGGGGTCATAAGTGGGCAGGTGCTTCTTGTTGAGGTGTGCCACAGCTTAGGCTTGGATGTGATGCTAACAGGGCTGCTTTACTGGGCCACTGGAGGTGGGGGTTGCTGATGAAAGCCCAGCTCAGGACACAGCTGTTGTTGTCACATGCTGTGGCTCCTCAGTGGGGTGATGAAGCAGGAAGCACTGTCCTTCCCAGGATACTCCATCTTGAAGTCAAAATGCTGCTGAGGTGCACACAAACATGCAAACAGAGCCAGCACCATCAACACAGAGAGCCTTCTGTGCATGAGTACAAATCTTAAAGAGCTTGGGTATGACATCTCATGACCTGGACCTTACTTCCCATCAGGGAAAACCCAGGGAGTAGGAGGAATGAACAATATATCACACTTCTCTTGGCAGCTGACCAGCATACCTGTCTCAACATGCAAACAAATACAAACTGAAAAGCAAGAGGGGAAGGAATTGGAACTCTCATCCTCACATTAATCTGCTGTGCAACTGTAAGCAAGCAATTAATTTCTTTGTTTCTTTGGCTGTAACTAAAGTGTCAGACTTTTGCTCCACAGGGATATATCAATGCCTTCTCTCACTAATGCCATTAAATTGTAAAGTGCTTTCAGATATTTGGCTCCCAAAGCACTTTAGAAATGCATGATTAAATAACACCCAATTATAAACCAAAGCAGGTGATCTTGTAGAGGAAGGGCTATTGCTCTGTTGGTGTTGCTCTGAGGCATTAATAGTCTACAGAATGCTCAGGGGAAATCAAGGGGAACTGCGTGTACAATTTAATTTCTGGTGTCCACTGCAAACCTTCCATTTTCAGCCTGTATTTAAACACATTTCTTGAAGTACTTAACAGTTCTTGTTGCATTGACATGGGATCTCATCAGGTAAATGCCTTGGATTGTAAATGTAGCACTGTATGGCAAAATTCTTTCATGAGACCTCATTCTCAGAAAAGGGCTTATCTCTGCATTCTCCTTTAGAGAATGTAGTGCAAGGCACAGCCAACCTAACTTTCCTGCATTTACAACTCTCCTTGCCTACATGAACAGAAGTTACTGAAGTCATTTCAGACTCTGTAGAATCCAGGCCTAGAGCACTTCCACACAAGAACACAACTACAGCCACCTAACTGGAAGTGCTCTTTCTCAGCTGCACACACAGCCAAAGTAACATATCTATGGTCTAATAGATCAGGAAAGGCTGATTGGCAAATACAAATACACAGTTTGACACTTGTTACTCATTTTAGTGTACCACTCCTGTCAATTTAATGTGCTGTCCCTTACTCTGAATGGGATTAGAATACTCATTGCAGCATGTGGATAGGCTTCTGAAGAAACAGATGTCTAATCTAGTAATATGTGTTAATATATAATTTTTATATCACTATATGTTTTATTACACCAGGCACAGGCCAATTCAGAAATGTTGTCCTTGATCTCACCATTTAGAGTCACTGCATTCTGCAATTCCCCAGACTGGGGTGAAGGATCTCTTACCATTTTGACTTGATGAGCTGGGCCATGTTCAGTTATGTTTGGGGGCTCTGCTGATTAGACATCCATGTTGTGATTAGGCATGTGTAGGGAGCAAGTGAACAAAGAAGGTGGCATTTACCTGACAGGATGACCTCTAAATGTTTAATTTAATGTGCTTTCAGGGATTTCTGGTCCAGAAAGACTGTCACACAGTCTCCTACATGTTACAGATTTCTCTGCTTCTCATTTAGGGAACAAATCCCAGTCAGACTGAAAACATGCTACAAGACAAATGACTTGTAACACCGATCTACTGCTATGTCAAGACATGATAATATCACCCTCTGAGCGTATGGATGTCCTGAACTTTAATTTAAACAGCATCTGTATAAAGTGCTACATAATGGGTTACATACTTATGGTCCTGGTCCTGAAGAGATTGCCAACAAATGGAAGGGATAGAAGAGGAGGTAGTCTTGTATCTAATCCCCAGGTGAGCACCTGAGGTGCAAAGCAGGTTAGTGACATACCCAAGGCCACACACGGAGCCTGAGCTTAACCCCAAGTCTTGTGCTTACCTCTGTGTTTGGAGATGTTCCATTGCTCCTGCGAATCCAGAGGGTCAGGGTCCCCACTGTCATTGCAGACAATGACTCAGAAGAAGTATTTCCTCCCTGGGAGCAGGCCTATGACAGGGTATTTATTGCTGTAGACCTTCTCTGTGCCTGTGAACCACATGTCAGCACTGACATCACATTGCAGGACACCATAATATGTCTCCTCGTTGTCTTCTGCTTCTGAGCTGTGGTTCAGGATCATTGTGTCAGGGACTCCTTCAGCCAGCTGCACATTACTGGGTGGTCAGGGAAAGCTAAGAAATAATGAACCATTTAAGCACTAGTTTATTCTGTTTAGCTCCCTCCCTCTGTCCTTTTCTGGGGCAAAAATATTTCAATTCCAAAGTCACTGTGTATCTAGGAAAGTACTTCTTTCCTTGATTTCTTCTACCCTGAGCAACCCCAGGGCCAATTTGTACCATGAAATTACCTTCTGATGAAAAAATAAGGCTGTTAGTTTTGAAAAGCTCTCTCTGAAAGGATGACAAGTACATAGGTCTGTCACCCTAGAAGATCATTACAGTAAAAGGAGTCTCTCTAAGGAACCAAGCCAGCCTGCCTCCACTTGGCTGGCACAGACCCTCTGGCAAAGGAAATCATTGCTGAGGGGACAGACACTGTTGTGTCAGTGCTGTTTTGGGGATTTGCCTGTTCAAATAATGACATGAAAAACAAGGTAACATTGTGGGTGTCTGGAGCAATAACTGCTTCACCCTTTCCCTCCACACTGAACATAGCAAGCAAAGCCCCAGCACTACCATCCTTATTCCTTGGCTCTGAGCCTTGTGGCTTCCAGGCTTGGCTCAGCTAACGTGAAGGAGGGAGTTGGGAAACACAGTGAAGAAGTAGGAAAGTATTTTCTGACCAGGGAGTCTTTCTCCCCTTGAGTGGAAACATTTTGGATTGCTCCCGTGGCCTTTTTTTGGATAAAGAGTTGTATCATTGTTGTATCCTCTGGTTGTTTGTTTTTTGTTTTGTTTTTTTTTTTTTTTTTTAAAGAAAAAAGCCCCAACCCTCCCTAGTAGCCCTAGTACTGATGCAGAAATTGTGTGTAGCTTCCATCACTAGAAGAGCACCTCCTGTCAGTACCCCAAAGTGATGGAGCTTTCTCTATACTGTACCTGCAGCTTGCATGTTAATGTTGTAAAGGACATCTCTGCAACTCTTCTTGAGGGTAATGTGGTACAGGTCAGAAACAAATCACTTGTTGCTGTGGATCAGGACTGGGAATGGTTCTTGTCCTCCCTCTTTTTGCCACACCGCTGGTGGTGGTGGTGAGGAGCACTGGCCAAGACAACTGCAACCATAAAGTTCTGCTTCCTGGCTTGGGCAGCAACAGAAACAAACCCCATCCTTGAGCACAACAGGGATGTCTGTGGCTACAGGAACTGCTTGTATGGAATCAGCCCAATAGAAAAAAACTTCCAGGACACCAGTGCTGGAGATTTCTTCAATCTGCAAAGGCAATGGCAGGCTTTGCCCCAGCACAGTGCACACAGCTGGCGTAGCCTGGGAGATTCCACATAACCTCCTGCTATTTCATTATTTTGATCATCTTGAAAGCTGAGGGAAAACAGCTGGTGTGATACAGATCAACTTGTACAATTTAAACTGAGAGATGCCTTCTTACAGTAGGGCTCATTCTGCAAGGTCCTGTGGAGCCTGAGCTCATGTAGTAGTCTAAGATTTAAAAAAAAATAAAAAGGAAAGCATATAAATTGCTGTTAGCATCTACAGAAATGAGCTCAACATCCATGTCAATATAAATTGTACCTCAGGACAGTGTTGGGACCTCAAGCATCGTCTTTACAACCCTAGGTCACTCAAGGTTTAATCAAGAATGATTTCTCTTCACCTAACATGAACTGTAGTTGCATGCTTGAAAAATTCTGCTTCTCATGGTGAATCACAGAGCCTCCTCAATGTTTTACAGTTTGTTGAGCACTGATGCTCCCCCTGTGAAGGGCTGGGTTGTGCAGTTAACAAACCTGTGTGCACAGAAGCCCCTCTATCACCACAGGGAGGCCTATAAGAAGGCTTGCCATAAAAACAGTGAGCAGTTATGCAGGACTTCATGAACCTGTAGCTCTGCATGAGTTTTCTCCATGAACCTGTAGATCTGCAGGAGTTTTCTCCAATAGCAAACTTTTAAACCAGAGTGACAGCTTGTGATAAAGGCCAAAGGGGGACTCCAGCCTCCAAAACCCTGCAGCTGGATTTCATCAGATGCCCAAGAAAACACTAATTGCAGGATTTCTGCTCTGATAGGACACAACACAGCAGCTCACAGAAAAGATGCGTGGAAGCATGGTGCTGTCCCAGCACAAACCACCATGTGGCTCTTCAGCCTCACAGTCAGATCAAACCTGAGCAGCTGGGAATAAAAGAGAATAACAGAGAGAGAGAAAAATTTAAAAAATAAGAGTGAGAGATTGCACAGAAAGGTTCATCTATTCATCAGCTTGTCGAGTCATGTCAGAGTCTATAAGAACCCTTCAGACTGTTTCAGCAGAAGGCACTACATGTAAGGGTTAAAATGTTGTCAGCTCTTCTCTCAATAGTTATGCAACCACAAGAAAAACATCAATGCAATCAACTGCTTTCTGATGAGCACCCTCAGGACAATTTCAGGTGAAGTGGGTGGAACAGGAATATTTTAAAAGAATGTAAAAAATATGCAAAAAAAAAAGAGTGTAGTTTGCATGTAATACATGAATGAAAACAAAAGAAAGGAAAAGGCAACTTTAAAGCCTCATTTGATGACTTCACTATCCAAATTCTGCCACAAGAAGTTTTGTGTAATGTCTGTTTCTTACAGAACTTCTCATACTCTTTAGCACAGTACTTCATGTTGCCATGCCACACCAGAGAAGTTTGTCTGGAGCCTAGAGTCATTCTGGGATTTTCTTGGGTTTATTTGATACAGTAACAAAGCCATGCCCCATGGAGGGGTTGTATATTCCAAAGTGGAGACTGAGAAATGGCCAATTTTTATATTGGGCACCTGGATGTTGCCTTCTGAGACTTCCTCAGTGCAACATGAATGTCCTTCTGCTCTACTCATGAATCATCTATTCCTGCTGGCCTTACTGCTACTGAGGACAGCCAGCACCATGCTTTGTCACCTGGGAGGATCTTAGACAACATGCCTGGGTTTTCTAATTAATAATTAAGCTAACAAATTCAAAACAATAATGATTTAGATGTTTTGCTACCTCAATTATTAAGGTAACTAAGGATTTCATGGTAGGTCATTCTCATTCTCATTCATATCTTCATTCTCAAGACATAATTAGTGTACTTGAAGCATGACCTCTGCTAATATTGCTGCAGTTTTTGTTGCCAGAATCCTGAGTGCTGACTGAGGGCCTGAAAGGATTATAATCCTGTCTCAGTAGCACCACATATTTTTCAGCAAATGGCTGTTTCAAACATGATAGTTTGTTTACTGTAGTATCAGTGTCCTAACCCATACTCAGACTACTGAATCCCTGTCAGGAATCAGAGAATCTTCCAGCAGTGACCTCTGTAACCACATGTGATGTAAGAAGTCATGTGGTGGAAAAAAACAACTATTACACCATTATACCTGTCACACAGTTATTCAGGGGACAGCTTAGCAAGAAGGATGGCAGAATTATTTAAATTTGGCTCAAGGTTTGCACAACTTTGTGCTGCTCTCCATTTCTTCTCAGAACCTCTGAAAACTGAACAAATCCCAGCTGAACTATGATGATAAATGCTTTTTTTTGGTGCAAGATGAACCTGATAAAACTTTACAAAATGTGGTACATGTTAAAAACAAAAGAAACAGCTTACAGATAGGAGTTCCAGCTAGATGGATACTGCAGGTCTTACCTGAAGGTGACATTGCTAGAATTCCTTCCTCTAACAACACTGCTTCTCCCATACCAGCTTCACTCATGGCTTGGGTTCAGAAGCAGTATCTGTCTGTAAGTGGTGCTAGAGGCAGGGATCTTGGTGCATTTTGTCCACTTTTGTGTCCTCAACTCATGTCTCTAGTGTGTATCCTGACAGAACATCTCCAGTCTGGTTCTCCACCAGGCTAAGCCAGGGCTGGATTGAAAAATCCACCAGCTTCAGCAGTTCTGACAGCTCTGTGACAGCAGGAGAGTCCACAGAGTGCAGATGTGAGTACAGAGCTGGTCCCATTTCAAGATGCTGAACCTGCAGGATTTTGGGGTATAGAAAGAGCCTTAAGAAACACAGGGCAAACTCTGTCCAGCAAAGCAATGTGGTTCCTAACATGGCACATAATGGAGACACTGTTTCAAGGTAGGCCATTTAAGAAAAAACCTCAAACATTCTGGCACAGAATCATCTGGGAATCTGCTGTGAGCACTGCCCACCACTCATTTTCCACATGTGTTTAAAAGAGGTGTTTAGCATGAAAGGTTTGCTCCTGTCTCTTCCCAGCTGGCTGGTGAGCTCTGCAGTACATTTCCTACATCCTGTTTTCTAGGATTTTGAGTCCCTTGTGTCTCTTCTTGTTTAATAAATCCCTCCTACAGTCCTGTGGGAAGTAGTCAGGTGCTATGTGGACTGGGATTAGGGAATGTGCTTACTGACTTGCAAGATCCTATTAATGTTCTTCAAGTCTATTTGCCAAAGATTACAGTACTCCTAATTAATAGTAATTTAAAAAATATAGATCTTGCTTTTTGCACTTTAGCCCACTTTGCAGCAGCCTCCATAACATATGAGAAGAGCAAAAGATGGACTTCTAAAAAAAAGCCGTATGTTTTCAGTCAAAAGAATAAGGACTTATGTATCCAAATACAAGTTCTGCTCTGAAATTCTCAGCTAAAATGCAACAACCTTCCCCCTGGCACCAAAAAAGTCATCCAGTGCAGCATGCCATAACAAACTTGATGCTAATGGCTTTTATACAAGGCTCTCATTTGAGCACAGGGGTCATAAGGAATACAGTGCATATGGACAGAGTATTCTCCTCTCCTAAGCATAATGTGAGATAATGCAAGTCTTCAAATAGGGGAAGAATCATAGCTCCAGGCTTTAAATTGGTTTTGTGCTGTCTTCTGATGTAAAGGAGCCTAAATGCTTTCCCATCTGAGTAACTATTTAACCTCAAGGTTTTCATCTACTATGTAGAGTTCTCTGGTTTTTTAGCTGTACTGGCTTCCACACTTGGCCTTTTTTTTTTTTTTTTTTCTGAATTATGTGCTGCTGCTAAGGCCCACTTCAGTATCTATTACAGGATTCCATCAATAGTTTAGGCTATTTATTGATGGCATCTGACAGTCTTTTTTTCATAAAATACTTTAGTCATATAGAGAAAAGTGTCTGCAACTGGCACAAAATAAAATCTGCCCATTTCAGCATTTCTAAGGCTACTGTAATCCTTTGGAGTTTGTCTGTGGTATTGATCAGTTCAGAACTAGGCATAGATTCTTTACTACTAAAAATCCATATTAAAATAAAAGAATGTAAACAACTTTCATGAATCTCACAAGAGTTTTCTCTTCTTCTAAAAGGCTGATAGGGGGTTGATGGGCATAGTAACATGTATGACAAATAATTTTCTTTGTTATACACTGGGGCCTTTGGCAACCTCTATGTGAACTTCAAGGACTAAAGCTACCTACCTCAGAACACCTTCATCACGTTGATCTCTGCTGCTTGCAGATACTTAATTCCCCCCAGCTGGGAATCTCTGTGTCCTTGTTTTAATAATTACATAGGGATCACTAATTTAATTTTTTTTTACTGCTTTTGGACAGAGATAAACCAAGAAGATGAAAAGGAGTGAGGGAGAGAGGGAAATAAAACCCAAGAGATGGCTACAGTTGCTTATCACCCTCTGACTAAGACTCAGCCTGTCCCTGAGCAGTGACTGGAGCCCCTGACCAGTTTTCCCCAGTTTATATGACTGAGAATGATAGTCTATGGTATAAGAATATCCCTATGGTATAAGAAAGTCTCTGGCCAGGCTGGGCCAGCTCTCCTGGCCATGCTCCCTCCCAGCTTCTTGTGCACCTGCACACTGGCAGAGCATGGGAAACTGAATAGTCCTTTAATAAGAGAAAACACTGCTTAGCTACAAAATCCAAAACAGTGTTGTACTAGCTACTAAGAAGAAAATTAACTTTATCCCAGCTGGAACCAGGACAATACCATGAGTGACTGCAATTTAATTAATATGAAATCCCAACATTTTGAATGAGACAGAGGAAAGAATCCAAGAGAGAGCCAAAATATTAACAGAAAAAGAAGAGCAACAGTCTCTTTAGTCAGATGCTACTGCTGATAGGAACACTCCCATGTGTTGCACAAGCTGTGTTAAGCATGGATCATACTGTTGTTATCTGATTGATACAATAAAATCAGTCATTTTTTCAAGAAAGTTGTGGTCTAATTCAGGAAAAAGCAGTCAAAATTAGGCACCCAAATCCTTAGGTGTGACTTTCAGAGGTGCTGAATGTTCTGGCTCTCGTTGTTGCTTGTGGGTAACAAGCTCCTCAAGCAACTTTTGGGAGACACCTCTCTCAGAGGCTGCACACAGAGTAAAATCGAATTAGTACAGAACAATCACAATGAATTGACTCAAAATTGTGTGTATGCGTTAAATTTGTGTGCATAAAGAAATATATGTTTGTATAGCAGAAAGTCGAGGAGAGTAACTTGTATGTTCAGATTTATTCATGGTCACAATGATTTCTAGAGAGTATTTCTTTGCCACCTACTTCTCTTGGTCACTCCAAATGTTGAAACATTTCAATTATTGCACTTATTCTGAAAATGAGCTCTTTCTGCAGTGCATTACAGAGCAACTCAGAAATGTCTTCCCTAATCCCTAGGAAGTTTGGACAAAAATGCAAAGTTTTAGGTAAAAAATTATATATATTACTTCAAGTTGGTGGTTTTCTTTCTTAAATGTTTCAATAGTCTAGATTTGCTGTTTGCCTTGTGTATCCTGTGATGCTCTCTGGTCTTGGGAATGGGGAGTATAATATTGCTTTCACTGGGGATCAAATAAATATAGGAACAAGAGGTCTCACAGAATAGTTTGTGTTGGGACTTTTAAAGCTCATCTAGTCCAATCCCCCTGAAGCAGGAACAGCTTCAGCTCAATCAGGTATCTGAACTATAACTCCCAGAAGATAGTTCAACAGAGTTTTCTAACTAAATTAGTTTTTCACAGAATGGTTTTGGTTGGAAGGAACTTAAAGATCATCTCCTTCCAATCCTCTGCCACAAGCAGGGACTAAACCAGGTTGCTTAGAGCCCCATCCACCCTGGTCTGGAGCACTTCCAGGGATGGGGCATCCACAGCTTTGCTGGACAACTTTTTCCAGTGTCTCACCACCCTCACAGTATGGAATTTCTTCCTAATGTTAATCTAAGCATACCCTTGAAGCCATCACCCTTTTTCCTGTCACTACATTCCTCTCCAAACACAGTGATTTTTCAAATTCAGCACAATGGCTCCACTGTCTTTTCTCACCAAGGTTTTGGTTGTAATGCAGTCACTGGTTTGCTCCAACACCACATTTTCTTCCTCTGTCTCCTTCATACTGTCCTTGATGTGACTTTGGGCCTTGGCTTTGCCTTGGAAGAGACCATGATGCTTGCAGTGCTCTTGGTTCTTCACAGTGACACTGTGTGTAGCAAAAAGCTCGAGGCCAGATTCTTCAACAATTGGAGAAACTGGAAAGAACAGAAGACATTTGAAGGCTGCAGCTACAAATATAACTTGACACCTATCCTGTATCTGCGAGTTCCCAGAAAAAGTGGTCCAAAACTGGGCCCCTCATACACTCCTTCATGTTTTTACTATCAGAATTTGGTATTTTGTGAAAGTCTTCAAGGACATTTAAAATTTTGTCTTATGCTTTGATTGATCATGTTTTGATTCAGCTGATTTAGTTCTGTTTCTTATACACAGAGTCACCTGCCCTCCTTTAGTTGTTCACCTCAGCAGAAAAAAAGGGAGCTCTGGGAAGCAGCAAATCCCAAAGCCCCTCACTTCCCCAGGACCTGGAGATTTGATTCCAGGCACTTTCTCAGTTTAGTAAAGCACCTTTCTGCTCTTTTTCACTAAAGTCCCATGGGGGTATATACCTAAGATCATGATAAAGATGTAGAATCAAAGTTTGTAAAGAAAATGCTCTCTCATTTGTTGCAGAGTAATATGGGGGCATGATAAGGATGTCTTGTACACGATAATAACACCCAAATCAAAACCAACAGGTTGCCAGTACCTGAACAGAGCCTACAAGAGAGAGGGGGAGGAATTATTTACTAGGGCAGGTAGTGTCAGGACAAGGGATAAAGGCTTTAAACTGAAAGAGAGTAGGTTTAGATTAGATATTAGGGAGAAATTACTGTGAGGGTGGTGAGGCACTGGCACAGGTTGCCCAGAGAAGCTGTGGATATCTTACCCCTGACAGTGTTCAAGGCTGCAGGAAGGATGGGGCTCTGAGCAACCTGGTCTAGTGAAATATTGGAACTAGATGATTTTTTAAAGGTCCTTTCCAACCTGAGCCATTCTATGATTCTAAACATATTTGCTGTTTTTTATTTCTTTCATTGTTTTTGTCACGCAAAGCGTACTTTTAGAAATCACAATTCTCTGCTGATACTCAGGAAAACCAACGCTCCCTATACTAAAGCTTTTCTGGGGATGTGTTTTCACTGCACCACAGGTCTGATAAATATTCAGACACAGCTCTGTACTCCGGTTTGTCCCGCCAGCGGTCTAATCCGCGCTGCCCGACCCAGCCGGGCAGGAGAGGCTCCTTGCCGGCAGAAGAGGCTCTTTGCCAGCCGAGCGCCCTTCTGGCGCCATCTGCCTGCCAAGAGCCGAGCCATACCCACGGTTTCCTGCTTCTAGTCATCGTTTCAGAAAAGATGTTTTGCTTGTTACTCATGACATCAACGTTTGAAGCAAAGGCTCAGGCCAAAATTCATCATCACTGACCTAGCGACTTAAAATCAACCAGTACGACTGTTTGATTTCCTCCTCTCGGGGAACAAAGAAGCAGCAGGGAGAGGCTTTGCTTCTGCACCCAGAAAAGCCTGTAAAATGCTACTGGCCCAGGTGAGGAAACCCAGTGAAGCACTGATTCTGCAGGTGTTTCTGTACACCTGGTAAAAACAGGAAGGGCACAGGGTGGCAATTCTGCCCCCCTGCTTCTCGTCCAATCAGTCAGTGATGAGTTTGTGGATGGTTCCCTGCTTCACTATCCAAATCCTTCTCACACCCGTCACCTGACAAAAGGATTGAGGCAGGAAACAACACAGGCTGCAATGAACAGAATTTCCAGTCGTGTCCCCAAATCCTCTGATCAGAGTTGCCTGCCCTAAGATGGATTTCTGACCCTCACTCAGGTAGAGTGTTCCACAGACAAAATTAATTCAGTATTATGTGGATCTGTGCATCTGCCTAGATGAGCCACATGGTGTGTACTGAAGGGTGTGCATTTGCATGCAGAGGACACATTTACTGATTACTCTGAAAATCAGAGACCAGGAGAGGGAAAAGAGTGGGTGGTGAGAAGGCAACCTTGTGGGAGAGTGTGAGCCTACAGGCTGAGAAAATGGGTTAGCAAATGTGAAAGCATCTTCACAGGAGACTGTGAAGGAAAATTTTGACAAAGCCAAGATACAAAGCCAAAATTTGGTGAGACTGAGACAGTAGTAGCGTGGGAAGGATATGATCTGTTCTTGGCTGATCTGTGCATCTGTTTGCCCTTAGCTAAAAGCCCTTTATCAACACCAGGCCAAGTCCCATTAGGATTTTGCAGCCTTTCATTATACTGATCATCCCACGGGCATTTTACCTGTTTGCCTTCTTGAGCCATATTCCTCCCACCTTTGCATCATTCAGGACAACACAGCTTGTCAGGATCCCCAGTTAAAAGTATGAACAACACACCCTTTATGGTTGCAAATGTCATAGAATCATAAAATAGCTCAAGTTGAAAGGGACCTAAAAGGATCATTGATTTAAATTCTCTACTTCTTGCAGGACTAGCTAAAACTAAACCATATGACATCAACCAGACACTCCTTAAACTCTGCCAGGTTTGGTACTGTGTCTCTGGAAAAAATCACAGTGGAAGCATATGAATAAAAAAACTGTTCAGAATTGACAGCTGAGCACTTCAAACACCAAGAAGGTGTTTAACAGCAGGGAGATCTCCTAACAAAATGGACAGATCACAGGATGAAAGTGGATAAGTAAATTGGAAGAAATCCTGTGAAGAAAGAAGGATGGAAAAAGGTTGTTCCTAAGTAGTTTTTATCCTCCTTTGTGTGAGTTCACTGAAGAGAATGCAGCTATAGGAATCCAAAAGCTGAAGCTGAAAACTGCCCTGAGGCACTGCTCCACTCCCATAGCTGGTCCAGAGGAGCTGTCAAACCAGCCAAATACTCCCTCTACTGCCTACACAATATTTGTATCTGAACCCAGACTCTGATGGGCAAAGATGAATCAGTAACCAAGACACCAGACTACAATTCTAGTGTGCACAGGAGTCAGAGGCAGCTCAGACACAGCTTCCAGGTTGGCTGTGCCAAAGAAGTGGTTTCTGTCACACAGGAGTGACCAGGGATGGCCCCCACCCCACACTGTCCCTCCAAACCACCCTGGCCATGGCCCACAGAAGGCACTCAGACACCAGGCATGGGACCCATCCTGCAGGAACCTGACACAGAAAATGCAGGACCAGCCTCAGAGAGAGACATGTCAGGGGTGGGCACTAGGGCAGATTCATCTTCCATGTGAGAAAAAAAATCTGCCTGCCCTCACAGCTGAGCTTCTTTTGGCCCCTGAAGTTTCCCTCCTACCACACCACCAATAGAATGTACAGCTGTTACTGAACTTGTGCAGGATGCACTGCTATCATTTTATCCTCCTCCTATGTAGTTCATTTCAAATGGTCTTAAAATGCTTTTAATGGAAAGCACCTGGGCATAGTTCAAAGCTGGTCCAGATCTAGCAGAAATCATCTCAAAGACTAACAGCCACTAAAATCCACACCTTAACTTTAAAATTCTCCTCCAGCCTATGCTGAGAGCCTGAAGCTAAACTTTTCTTCCTGTTTTTCTTAACAGCTGTAAGTGTTTCTGTAAAGATCATAGACTTAAGTTTACAGCCTCAATAATGCTACTGCAAAATTAATTCACAAAACAAATGTGACATTAAATATTTACCAGCCTCCTCTTGTGCTGCTGGTCCTCAGCAGACTGCAGTCAAGTCCAAGTCCCATGGATCACTTTAAAGAATCAGGATAAGAATTCATTAGGGCAATCCTGACTATAATAAAATACGTGATACATTTTAGTAGCCTGCTTTAGGTGACAGGTGTAAGGATTTAAATGGAAGATCTACTGCTTTATACTTCTAACACTTCATACTGCAAAAAGTCCTTCATTAATACCTTCATACTACCAATGGATGGTACAGACTAACAGCTTATTCCATGTGAAACAAGAAGGCTACAGATCAGTATTATTTTACAAGTTTCCTAGGTGTTCCAGCAAATCAGCACTGCTCCATGGGAGAGCTCACTGAAAAACAGTGCAAAGACTAAATATTCCTCCTCCTCTTCCCCTCTTGAGTCATCCCCACTTACCTCCCACAGCTGCACTGGCACAGCTGTACTGCCCATTAGGGTCACTGTCTTGTGCATCTTGTGATCACTGTGCAACCTCCCCAGCCACTCAGCTCAGCAGCATTAAACGGTAAGCTCTGCTCTCTTCCCTTCTTGCATCCTGGTGTACTCAGGAGACCTCTGTCACTCATCCTGTTCTTCATCCCTTCAGGGTGACACCTTCAGGAGTCAGCACACACTCCAGGCAGGCTTTTCCCTTCCTCTTTACTTGGGTGTTCTTGAGATTGCTGACAAACTGAACTGGAACCCCTGGGAAATGGGAAGGGATGGGCAAGAAAAAATGGTGCATACCAGCAAGTACAATATAAATCAAAACAGCTGTCTTTGTCTTTGCAGGATATAACATGGGCTCCTGTGCAAGAGAGATTGCAGGCTTAGGACTTTACTTCCAGCATGAAAAGGAGGTCTTGATGCTCCTCTGATTGCCTGTCACACTAGCTTTACAAGACTGTGGATTCCAATTTTGTCAGCCCAAGCTCTGGGGTTTTGTGGTTTTGCTTTATGGATTTTGTAGCCCAAACCTTGCTGTCTCACATTTGATCCACCCACTGTGTAAAGATGTTTACTTTCCATCACTTATGATCAATGAAGAGCAGAGTGTTCTGTACTAGACCTCCAGTCTTAACACCCAAGCCTTTAAAGTAACTGGGCTGAACACCCTCTATTTTCACAGTGTGGGCCAATCCATCATCACTTGAATCATCACTCATACTTACCATCCCACTTTGACTCTTTCCCATTGAACTTCTAAGTGAAGCTCTGCACTTTCTTTACTAGGGTGATTCCAAGTACTGCTGTCTGTTGTACACTTTTAGTGGTTCTACTTCTGTCAGGAGTTAGGGAGCATATCTGTTAAAATACCAAAAAGACAAACATTCAAAAAGACAAAAGACAAACAGTCTGTTATATTTGGTTATTGATATGCAAATTCTTATACTAAACAGCAAAATGTCAATGAAAGACTTTTGATTTCTCAACTGGTAGCAGAAAGATCAATTCACTCCTTCAACTTTGGTAGAAATTAAGCTAATTACAGCTCATAATGCTCACTAAAAGTTGCATGTAATCCAATAAAGCTGTTTACCAACAGACACACTGCTTCTCTGTTCAGTTCTTCTGTCCCAGCTCTGCTCTTTTTTCTCTCCTTGATCATTGTAAAGTAAATGGTTTCAGGCAACTGCAGATGACATCTGCAAGTGTCCCTGGAACCATTTGACAAGTTGAAGGATGACTGCCATATGACTGCTTTACCTGCCAAGAATGCTGCAGTGCCTGGCACAGGATCACTATTTGTTTAAGTAAGGTAATCTACCACACTACTAAACAACCTGTGCCCAAGCCCTGCCTAGGGCTTCATCAAAAAGGAAAGTATGATACTTAAAACATGATGCTTATGGCGAAGCTCATCTTGAAGAGATGGTCCTGCTGCAATAAAAGGTAAGGGCAGGCAGGCAGCATCGCTGTTACTCAGCACTGATTAAAAGCTAGTTTGCTGCATAAAATGTGGTTGGTTTTCTTTTAAAAAGTAGGCACACATTTGCTTGGTCATAGGAAGAACATGCAGATGAAAAAAAGATCATTCTCTTTATGCCCAGGCCCATCCACTCACTCCAAAGTGCTGCAACAGTGTTTGGGCAAATTTCGCTTGCACTAAAAGGACAGTGCCAAGGTGCATTTTATCACTCCCATCTTCTCTGCTAAAACTGGTCCAAATTCAGTAGTGACTCACACCCCTTCCCCACTGACATCAGTGGAGAATTTGGCTTATTTTGTGTAATAACCAGGCTTCAAACAGAAATCTGCTCTCACTTGAAAGGTGTTTTCGTCTGGGTGCCGTGGTAATTGCGGGTTGGTTTATGACTTGTACAAGTTAGATTTCTGTTCAAGCCTAAAAAGACCAGTGAATCACGAATGTTGTGGACACATGTACAAAAAGATGGTTACAGTTTGGTCCAGCAATTCTGACCCTCAAATGTTTGCCTGCAGTTGATGTTGACATTGTACAAAGAACCTCATAGGTCTGAGAAGAAACATTACCTATCACTCTCTGCACAACAGTTTCCAGAAGACTGTAGGTGCCTAGGTCTGCCCCATTCCCACTGGAGATGTATGGGATATATATAAACCTATTATGCTTTGTGTTTTTTTTTTTTTAGGGAACAGAGGAAAAAGAGAGGCTCTGCTCCATAATAAGCACAAAACTTGCACCTGTGAAAACACATCCTTCTTCTTGTACAGTGGGCTCAGAGGGCAAGAGCCATAGAGCTCAAAGCCAGCAGGGAGTAGATTCTTCCATCCTGCTCCACCTCCCTCTACTTACAGCAAATCTGCCCTTTGCCTAACTTCAAAATTCTTACAAGCTTGGTTGTTAGTAGCAATAGTGAAGCCAGACCTCTAGAGCTTATCTTTAGTCATGATCAAGGACATTGTGCAGATGGCATCAGTGTAGGCACAGGACACTGCAGACTTGTAGTTATCTGTGTCATCTCAGGAGCAGCATTCAGGTTGGAAAGAGAAAAAAAAAAAAAAAAAAACCACATAGAGAAACAATAATCAGAACCTCCCAGAAGGCTGGGATGGTAGGGAGTGAGTATGACAAACGTATTAGTGAATTCCTCTTTTTATTTGTGTTTATATCAGTGGCTTTTCAATAACTAAAGAAACTGACACGCTGAAAATTCAGAATCTCTGAGGGCAGAAATTTTGAGGCCAAATCCAATTCCCCCTCATCCCTAAAGGTTCCTCACAGCCATCCTAAAATCCCAGAAACAGACACTGATAGCGTCACTTTCCATTGACAGTGATGTATTTTGGATCAGGTATATTCTTAGCCTAAGGCAGAAAAATGAAGCCACCTTTCTTCTCAGAGAGATCCTTTTATTCTGGTGCTCTGCACTGGCAGTGAGTATTCCCTCTGCACTGCATGAGGAATACAGAACCAGAGAAGGGGGAATGGAAGCTATTGGACTTAAGACTCAGAAGTACTGTAGGAAGAGTTTGACTTGGCCTGACTGGCAGATTTGCAAACAAAAGACTGCCTCAGAGAAGAGGTGAATTAGGGTGAACTAAGAATTAAGAAAAGAGGAGAGAGAGGGACAGAGCAAGGAAAGTAAAAGAACAGAAGAAGGGCAGTACTTTTGCAACCATGGGACATTACAAATTAAACAGGAATGAACTGGGATATGTGTCCTGAATGAAACTATGAATTACTAAGATTTAACATTGCCTGAATGACTCTTGAAGGAAGGACATTGACCTGTTGGAGCAATTCCAGAGAAGGCCACCAAGTTAATCAGAGGGATGGAGAACCTCTCCTGTGAGGAAAAGCTGAGAGAATTTGGATTGTTCAGAAGGGAGAAGGCTTTGAGGTGACCTAATTGTGGCCTTGCAGTACTTGAAGGGAGCCTACAAGAAAGATGAGGCAAGACTATTTACAAGGGCAGTAATACAATGACAGGACAAGGGGGAATGGCTTCACACTGAAAGAGAGTAGGTTTAGATTAGATATTAGGGGAAAAGATCTTTATTGTAAGGTTGCTGAGGCACTGGCATGGGTTGCCCAGAGAAGTTGTGGATATCCCATCCCTGACAGTGTTCAAGGCCAGGCTGGATGGGACTCTGAGCAACCTGGTCTGGTGGAAGGTGTCCCTGACCATGGCAGGGGGTTGGAACTGGATGATCTTTAATGTCCCTTCCCACACAGGCCATTCTATGATTCCATGACACACAAGAGACATTAGGGCCTCACTATTCTAAACACAAACCTCAGTAACAAAAATAACCCACTCTCTCTTTTTCATATTACATTAGGGCTTGGTTTGCTTTTAAGTTTAGCTCAGCTTTGTCTCCTAAAATTCAGGAAAAATCTTTGGAATGAATGAATGAAATGGAACAGTGGTCTGTTACTTACTTTCTCTGTTTGAGTTTATTTTAAATCATAGTTTCTTTTCCCATCTGCTTTATGGAAGAGATTAGATTAACCTTGCTTTATTTTACTTACTGTACTTCTTACAACTTTACATCCATCACAGATACCACTCTGGAATGAAATTCTTTCATTAGCAGCTCTCTGCACACTGACAGGAATGATTTGTGACTTTTTGTGCTAATATATCTCAAAAAATAAAGGCTCACACGATCTTTCTGTCACTTTAGACAGTCACAGATCTGTCATATGGGAGAGATTATACATGATAGAGAGGCTTATTTACTTATGCATTAAAGGTCACATTCTTCCAGCTGTAGCCAAATCACTCAATCATGAGGTCTGCATAACAAGAGCTGCTGCATTTAAATCAATAAGGACAAGTTTCCAGCAGCTTAAATGAACAGCAGCATTCCCACTGATCTGACTGATCCATGAAAAATCTCTAAGAACAGTGAGGATGGATATAGGTAACTGCAGTTTGCACCTCTTTTTGTCTACCCCTCTTCTGATTATGGAAGATGACAGAACGTATTTCCTTGCATGGAGTGAGTCAATATACCTGAGAGCATCTGGAAACACAGTAAGTTATTGGCATGTACTAGCTCAAGGTCTTCCAGAAAAAAATATTTTTTACTCACCCTTGGTTTTTTTTGTGGATAAGGTTTTCTCACAAATTCAGGAAGGCTTTCTCCAGCAAGGATCTCAAAGGAGCACATCAGCATGCTACAAGGCTCCAACAAGGCACAAGACTTCTGGGGAAACATTTCTTTGGTTGGGAAAAAAGTATGTTAATTAAATGAACAGCAAGGTACCATTTGCAGGATTTATTTACTAGGAATGGAAAAGAGAGGATACAACAAGAAGCCCCAAAACATAAAGCTACCCAGAGAACTGCTCATTACCTAAAACTCCTGAAAGAGGAAGGTTTCTGCAGCAGGAAGAGCTCTAGTTGTCTGTAGGAGGCTGCTGATCAGCTCCTCACTTCTTTCCTGAATTTCTGCAGGATTCTGGGCAAGTAATTTGCTCTCTCTGTACATATCTTGTCATCTAGACAATGAGAAAATGGGGCTGCCTTGCTGCGCAGGAGTGCTGTAAGGTGCTCTGATGTCAGATGTCATTCAAGGAGGCTCACAGCTGGATGTATCAAAAAGCCCATTAGAACTTACTCTATTCTGCAAAAGCTGCATTAAACTCTTCACTGCTGCTCATGTCCTATGTCTAGGTAAACATTCACAATTTAGGACAAATCCTCTGCTTTAAACTGCTTAATTGCAGAAAACGTCAGAAAAAACCTACATTTTTCTACCAGAATGAAGCCATTTAGTTTATTTTAGTATTAACTACTTGTTAAGCTCAAGCAAAACCACTGTGGGGTTTTTTTTGCCCACAAAACTGACCAGTAAGGAGCTGTGCCTGAATACTAATTTCTAAAGCTCCATGAGAACACCACTTGGAAGCAAAGTTATTTTCCTTTAGTTAATAGCAAAATGTCTCCATTTTACACCAGGAAAATCAAGAGGAACTTAACTACCAGCTTGAGTTATTCCAGTTCATTCACTTAGACTATATCACTGCACTTCTTTCTAGTCAAGGACCCAGCTCTCCTAAGCAGATCATATACAGAGGGAGTTGTGTGAATTCCATAAGGGCCTGTGCACTACCTGCTCCCAGTGGATGTGGCTGGGAACTGTGTCATTGTCCTCACTGCAGTGGCAAGACAGTAAGAAGGCTGCTTTAAACCAAGATAATCCAAGGTTGGTCCATGTGCAAAGGGCAGTTTGGGGAAACTGGAAATTTGTAAATTTGATTGTAATCCTTGAGGGATGAGTATTAGTCATCTAGTTTGGAAAAGTGTTCTGTGGCAAGACAGATGCAGTAAGGAATTGTAGCCTCTGACACAGTTGTTTATGCTGCTGAAAGGTCTTGGGGCAGAAGAAAAACCCAAAAGCCTTTCCAAGATTTGGGGGCACAAATGATAAAGTTAGGATTATGTATGGCAACCTAGAAGATGGAGCCCACAAGAAAAACAATGTTAAGACCATGTGACCTTGAGAGTTTGCTTTGATGCCTGCAGGAATTACAGATATGCCAGAAGTGCTCTGTTTTGGGCATCCTCCCAAGGAGATCCTTTTCCTTGACAGAATGTATACACCCTGATCTCCATGCTGAGCTGGCTTTTGCCTCCAGGCTGCCTGTATGGTAACACAAATGCTCTGTCTCCTTATGCCTGGTCTGCCAAGGTGTTCCCACCTTCTTTGCCTCCCTCTCCCAGTGTCCTGTTCTCACCCCTCCACTCCTGTGTACCAATGGTCATGGGTGTTGGTGACAGCACTGATCTGGCCTGGTTAGGAAGAGATGAGATGTTAGCCTATAATCCCAGAGGCCCTTGAAAAGAATGCTGTGAGTTTGCCCCTCAGTCATTGTGAGGCAAATCCACAGCAGCAGTGCTAAGATGAGAAGGGATATAGGATGCTGCTCGGCTCACTGCTCTGCATGCCTTCAAATTCAGATTTTCAAATCCTACAAAAGCTACTGTGACATGGTTTAAAAGTCATCCAACTATCTTTACAATTCATCCTTTCACCTCAAAAATGGAATTCCCTTTACTTAGATTTCTTTTGCTTGATCAAAATTTTCATCCTTGGCCACAGATTTTTTTGAACATGAACATTACTTACACTTCAGAGTGATATTTTACTTCCCTTTGTAAGGGAAGGAAAGGAAAGGAAAAGCAAAGCAGATATGAATCTAAAAGTATTGGACTCACACAGCCAATTTCTACCCTGCCTGACCACAGCCACAGAACACAAGGTATTATGACATTCTTGAGAATGTATATTTATGTAAATGTTACCTTTTTATCCCAGCTGATAAGGTCCTGGTCATTCCTACCACAGGAGCTTTCACAAACATGACTGACCCTTCTGTGTCCCTCAGCTCATATAAAGTTGTGTAGCTTGTTGCATTCCTAGGAAGATGCCTGGGTCACTTTACACTGGACAAATATGGCTTTGAGTAGTTCAAAATTTAATTACATACTGGCCTCTTGTGGACTGTGCTGTTACATCCTCTACACTGGCTTCAGCACTTTCTCATTCTTGGAGTAACAGGATGATAAAACTTCAAGTATGATGCTAAAAGGAATAAACATTCTGTAGGTCAAAAAATACCTTTTTATTTAAAAATAAACCTTACCTCCCCAATCCCAGGTTTTCTTACGATTGATTTTGACACCATTTCAAAACTTTGATCAAAGGCAGACTATGAAATAATTTACTAGGGGTTTTTTAATGCTAAAATCAAAATATGTGAGTCCAGGTTTTGAACAGTTAAACATTCAAAAAACCCTGCTTTGATGTTTAAGTTGTTCCCCAGTGCTGTTTCACACTTCCAGGCTTTGGCATTGTTTATTTTAAAATTATACGTGCAGCACTTTCTCTCATTTCCAAGTCCAGCCAGTTCATCCAGTTACTCAAGCAGGGACTTGGTGCTTTAGAAGATCAGTTCACAGCTTCAGATTGCAGGTCACTCTTTAATCAGCTCTCTTCTGTTCCTTAATAAGTCTAAGATTCTGCCACACTTCTTCATTACTTCTTAATTCCCAGTGGGAAGGGTACTTCTCAAGGAGGGAATGAATTACAGATCCCAGCTTGTGTATTTAGCTTTTTTTTAACTGGTGTTAACCACAGCATTGCTGACGTAGTACAGGAGATTGGTTGAGGTGGATAAGACCAATTCATTCTGCAGGACACAAACCATCTGTATTGCTTGCAACTAAGGCTTAACAAGATATAGTGGCAATAAACTGCTTAACTGACCACACCTGATTTCTGTGTGAAACAAAACGTTATCTACTCCATATTTATGTCAAATTCAGTTGAAAAGGGAGTCTAGTGCAGGAGGCACTTGGGCTACGCTCTGCAAAACACAGGAACTAAGAAAACCAAAGAACATAAAAATCTGGCCAACTTCCACAGGCTGATGGGAATAATTCTATCAGTAAACTCTGGAAAAAGCAATGGACTCTGCAGCCTCCCATCCCTCTTCAGGAATAGACCACCTTTTCCTGATGATTTTTAGGTGATTTCTGCTAGTCTAGGAAAGAAAGAGGAAGGTGAAAAGTTTAACAAAAAACAAGAAAAAACAGTGCAGAGGCTGAAACATTGTCAGCTTTTCCAGTAAGCAAAAAATACCACATACCGACAGCCAAAATAAACATATGCCGTTTCACAGGCTAAGGAAGGAATCCAGCAAGGCAGACACTGTGCTCCCTTGTCTGGAAGCTCGTGTTCTATTAACACAGATCAAATCAGAAGTGTGTGGAAATGGGACTGGTCATGTCGTGAAGTAGATAAGGTGTTATTTATTGCTTGTTTAATAAATGCATGAAGGAACCAACCTTCACTTATGTCTTCAGTATTCTACTTCAGGACAAGAGCCCAACTTAGCTACAGAGAAAACTACTTTCTGGACTGAAAGCTGTGTTTTCCCCAAGAAAAACCAAAATAATGCCAGCACAATCCAGTTTCTCCCACCTATCCAAACTGACACCCTGACCTTTGTGTTGCCTGAGTGTTTGCTCTCTGTACTCCTCACTACATCCTAAATACGGAGAAGACAACAGTGGATGTAACAAAACCAATCACACATAGCTTTCCTTCTTTTGGGATAGAAGGAGTCAAAGCTAATTTGCAAGAGGAGGTTTCCATTGTGCATTATCAGTTTTGACTTAATTCCTGACAGGTTTCCTTGTGTCCACTTCAGAGGCAAACAAGCTAAATATGCAAAGGAGATCTATGAAGGATTTTCCCTCTCTGATCCATGGAAATACTGCCTTTGCCTTCTCAGAGGAAAGTTGCACTTGTTACTGGGACTAGGGGAGTTAAGGTCAGACTAATGAAAAGCTTTAACTCGGGCAAACACAACTGTTTCTCAATGGAGAAATGCCATTAGTAAGATGGACATAATTGCTGATTTCTACCCCCAAAATTCTGATGAAAATGCATGCAGAAGAGGTTGAGCCCTCTGAAGGGTGTCTAGCAAGACAGGCTCTGTCCAAGGAAAGAAATGATTTCTGGAAAACACTGGCTATCAACATATTGAGTTAAAAGTAGTGCAATACAGTGACTTATTTAATTCTAGTTTAGGCATAAGCAGCAAACAGGCTAATAAGAGATAAAGAACCAAGAGAGTACAAAAGTTGAGTAGCATGGTCCAGCAGAGAGAAAGGGTCAGGAGTTGCAGTACGTGAGTCCTTTGCCAGACTGTTTAAGCTTTATGTTCTCAAATGTTCAGAGTCATATTGCCAGCTCTGGTGCCAACATGGCTTTTAATTCTGAGTAACTAACTCAGTCTCTCTCTTCATTCAGCTTTGTTATCATCTGAGTAAACCTGACACTGCTGCCCTGCTGGGTATTACATGGCCCAAAAGCTTGGGCAGGTCTAATCATAATGCCTTGTGTGCCTTTCACACTATGCCACGAGAATGTAGCATCTGTTGTTTCAGGTGCTGGAGCCTGATCTCTATCAGTGCTCAAGTGAGAGTGGATTCTTCTCTTTCCTCATATGTCATCAAAGAAATTAACTTCCTCGTGAATATGTGAAATTCACACTGAGACACAAGAAATCAATGCTTGTGTTGCCTAGAGCATGAAGATCTTTGACTGCCTGTACCTTATGCACAAAGCTGCAAATGCTGCTTTCATTCATGTATTTCTTCTGTGCTTTTGAATGGAGAATTTTTTTTAACTTGAACAAAAAAACTCCCTTGAGCTGCCCTACTTTATCCTAAGGTGACAGTCACTCTTGCAGACACTAGGAAATACTCATCTATAGATTTGGCATAAGAAACAAGGTTATCTCCAGGGACTTCAGAAAAAGTGTTTTGTTTTTTCTCCATAGCAAATCTATAAAGCATGACCATCTATGTGCAAGCTGCACGATTCCTCCACTGAAGAGAGAGCAGGGAAGTGACAGGAACCAAGGTCCTGTTTTGTCCTGTCTTCATGCTCAAGTCCATTTTGCAACTGCAAAGTCACATGTTAAGATTTTTCTATTGTAGACTAATTATGGAGGAAAAGTCCAGAATAAATAGATACTTTTTAAAATCTTAGAAGAAATGCAATTCTCTTCCCTACACGACTACTAGGTAGTTGACATTTAAGAATAATTTGACCAAGTCATCTTTATCTTGATCCTTCAAAGAGCGAGTTGTGCTTTATCTGGGGACAGTCCTTACACTCAAGTGCAATCTTAGTTTTTGTTTTTACATGACTTTGGTATCTACTGATCTCAGACTACCTGCATGAGGACAGAATGTGCCATTAGTCTGTTCCCGTGACAGAAACAGGATAAAGCTGCTTAAGAGTGGGGACCAAATGACCAGCAAACAACCAAGGCACTGAGCTAGGCTCTGCCCTGTTCAAAGTGTGAAAAAGCTTATCAAACAGAAGACATGACAGCTGGTTCTAAATAAAATCATCTCATGTTTGTTATATGCTTACCCACCTGGAGTGAGGAATTCAGTCCCCTGGGAAACAGCAGTGTTGTAGGTACTAATGCTGTGGTCTCTGGTCCAGGCACTGGGCAGGAGAGAGTGGATGAAGTATGCTTGGAATTTTCATTTAATAGAGAAAGAGCAAAAAAGACAAGTCTAGCCAGACATAGCTTAACTTAGTTCCTATTGTCAGCTCAGTTTCAAACACACTGATTACAGAAGCAGCAGCCCCACTCATCTCAAGTGCTTGAACACAGCCAAAGCTCCTTTCTGCTAATCTTAAGCACTTCTTAAGACTACCTCTGCTGCCAGAAGAGATCAGAACAGCTGATAAAAGGTCCTTCAGATCTCAAATTCTATTAAAAAAGAAGTAAAGAAAAAAAGAAACAGAAATATGTTAATTATAATAAGACAGAAAGTAAATAGGAGTATTAGCTCCAAATCTGTTAGACAAAATAACACTTTTAGAGGCATTTGAATATTTTGATCCAGCCCAAGTGATATTGCTCTTGGCTGGTAGGTGACAGCAGTGCAGCCCTCATTACCAGAGCAAGCAACGAGGCTGACATGTGCTTTGCAGCAGTGAATTGATGCCAAACAACCTGATTTTATCAGCCACACTCTCAGGACATTTCACACATGTACAATGGGAGTGGACAGCAGACCAGATCCCCTTCATTGGTGTAAATTATTCACTTCTACTCAAGTCAGTGAAGCACTGCCAACTAACACCTGCTGAGGATCTGTGCAAGGACCTTGAGGTCAGTATCTTAGAGCCCTTTATACCTTATTCTCCTCTAGAAAATCTCCTTGTGCAGGAGGCAACTTCTATGTTGAACTTACCTCCTGTATGCACACTGCCCTCCAACCAACGAGCATTCTGTAGCAGATGTAGGGGAAGCTGATGACAGAACAAGTAGTTTTATTCACTGAGTCACTTTTGACACGGAAGGGCACTGAAAAGCTGAAAAATATTTATAGGGAGTTCCACTTTCAATGTTATTCAGAATATCAGTAGTTACTTTGTTATTTTTAAGGAGTGCTTAGATGGAATAGTGTTACCCCTTTGAAAAAGTTGGTACCACAGAGGAGAATATAACTATCAAGATTTACATAAAACTAACAGTCATATAATGCTCAAAAGCTTAAGTTTATTGCTCTCTTTAATGACTATCACCAGTATTTTAAAAAAGAATGCCAGTTCTTTCTGCTAGCTTCTCACTGAAGGAAATATTTTAAATACAGCAATAAAATCAAGTGGTTTAAAGATAACACATTTTGCCACACATTCATGCAAACCCTGCAGACAGGATTTTTACAGGTTCATGGATACAGAATAAACACAAAAATGTGTACTGAAATATTGGGAAACTTTTTCCCCACAGTGATGAAGTTGTAGGCGTAACATTTCAGGCCTTACCCTGCACCTGCTGACGTCAATGGCAAAACATCAGTGGGAGCAGGATCAGCCCTTATGTTCTGAGAGCTGCTTTACCTTCTCCTGATTAGGAAGTGCAGTAAATTTGCAGAACCTTCTGCACTAATAGAAGCAGTAGGTTTTGGTTATTGTTACAAATAAAGAGAAGCAAATATATTTTTAGTAGAGCTTCTATTCACAAAACACTTAACTTTCATGTTAAGGATCCTGTGTACCTCCATTTTTCTCTGCTCAGTGAAGCACTAAAATGTGTGCTCACCTCTAAGATTAAACACAAACTACAATCTTCCCAGCCTGATTGAAGTCTAAACCAAAAAAGCACAGGCAGCAATCTGTATTATTGGAAAGGAAACACTGTTGCCTGGAACAGTGGTTAGAACAGGCTAATTATTGTCTAAATTTGGTTTGAGGGCAAATTTATCACAAAGCAGCCAACAAGTTCACACTGTTGTTTTTTTTTTTTTTTTTTTTTTAAGCTGCCTTTAGGATTTGCATTAATTTTAATAGGCACTGGACACATGGTCACCCCCAAAGCTTTGAAACAATTATAAATTCAGAGAATAAAACTGATTTTACTATTAGATTTTTAATAAAGATAAGCTAAAAAAATTCCTCACCTGATTTTGAATCTCAGATTTCTGGAGAAATTGTATTCTATGTAAAAATAGAAACTATTTGCAGAAACACAATCTGTTTGCCAGATGACAAAGATGCCCAAATATTGACAAAGAAAAGGTAAAGCACGAAGCATTTATGTTCAGATTAATGTCTCCTCAGACTCACCCCGCTGTCATGATACTGGGGTACACTGCTGGTAAGAATTCGAGGCAAGAATTTGACTCATGTCATTGAAATATTGTTCCCCCCTTAGTTCTGATAACACTGCTAGTGGACTGCTTTAGAAAAAATAAACAAGCAAACATGATGTGTGAAACATCATTTCAATGTGAATCTACTGGAGTCTTTCGATGCAGAGGCTCAGAAGGTTTACGATACACACAGTATTCGGTAATTTTATATGTAAAAACAATCAGAAAGAGGCAAAAATTTACTTTCAAGCTTAGTCAACATACGGCACATTTCAGCATGACAATTCAAAAAGTTTCACACTATTTGGATATATTAGCAATGATCTTTTAAAAAATAGCAAACTGAAGACAGTGGATTTTTTTTCTGGGTTTTTTTCTTGCTTTTGTAACAAATGAAGCTACTATTATTATTTACAGTATAAATAAGCCTTTTTGGTGAAGATTATGTCCTGTCACATATGTTTAAGACAAGGCATACCTCAGCTCTTAAATGTCAATGCAAACAAGAGCATAAAAGCAATATCAAAGTAAAATAATATCTTTCCAGCTAAGACAGCCAGGTTACCATGTGTCTCTTATCAGATCTGAAATATATCTGAGCGCAGTCAAAAGTTCTGGCTTAAGCCTTTAGGAATAACATGAACACTTATTCTTCTGCTGCTCTAGAAAGCTGCTTTCCGTACAAGCTCATGACATGATGCACAAATTGATACTGTTCACAAGTCTGGATCATTCCTCCCCTGAAAAGCAAGAAGAAAAGGGGAGGGAAACAGCCGTCTTATTACTTGCAAACACACGAGGAAATCACACAGCTAACGTGAAGCTTGTGCTTCACACCAAAGGTCTATTCCAAAGCTGTCTGGAATGAGTGAGAAGTGCCCTTGGACTGTAAGCAGCTTCAAGTCTGACCTTGAGCTCCACTTTGAAAGTCTCTGCTAAGCAAGGAACAGAAGGTAGTGAGAACAGGAATGGGCTTTACATTCATTTTCCTTGGCAGAGGCTCTCCTCCAGGAAGGCATCACCATCATCATTTACTCTCATATTACCTGAGCACCTGTACTCCAAGAACCCTTCTGTGAAAAGTAATTCCCACCCCAAAGCCCTGGAGAGAGAGATGGGAACAGGGGAATAAAGGGGGGGAAGTAGCTCATCCAAGACTTCACAGCTGCACTAGGGACTGAATTTGGAACCAAAGAGGGCCAGGCCAAGCCACAGCAGCCCAGACAACTGATGCAATTTTCCCATTCTGCAATGAGGATTCTTTCTTCCATACCACTCGATATCAAGCTTTTGGCAAGTTAACCAGAGAACTAGGGAAGGTCAGCAGGACTTTGGAGCACACACTGTTACTTTAGAAAGGACAACTCAGATTTTTAACTGAGTTGACTCCTGTGCACACCTTGATTGCAAAATATACTTCAGCACAGTAACCTGTTTTGGTTCAGCTTATTTTTCAGCATTTACAGTTCTCTTTAAAACTGAAAACCTGAAAGGTAATACAAGCAGGAGCAAAAGTAGTTTGATTTTCCATGTGTCATTAGCCTGTGTATCTCAGCAAAGAACCTATTCAACAACATATGAGCACTACAAGGGAAACAAACGAACAAAAACAATTGGGATAAAGTTGTTAAGCTAACGAACAAAAACAATTGGGATAAAGTTGTTAATTTTAAGCAGATGCAACTAACATTTGAAATTTTGCTAAGATATGATCTCTTGACAATCTATTATGAAGACAATTAAAACTTGTGTCTGAAGCTCACAGAAAGCGTATGCAGAATTGTGCCAGCACTGGTGCTGGGGCACAGATGCTGGCAGCATGGTGCCAAAAGGAAGCTGAAATGACAAGTGGAGTTGAGGAACAGGGAGGCCATGGGTGACTGGAGCCAAGCAGACTGTGTCAGTCTGAGGAAGAGCATATGTGGTGCATTCCCATAGAAACGTCACCACCAGAGGACATTAATGAAAAGTTGCTTCCTCTGAGCCAAATGGGTAGCAGAGTGCTAGCATCCTCCTTTGGGACAGCTCTTTTCTATCGGGTCCAGCTTAACAATTACAGGCCACACAGTAGCTACACCAGTAAGGGGAGATGAGAGGGAAAGACAACCTTGTCCTTCAGCCCCCTTGCACTTATTTTGTTAAGCAGATGCTTGAAATAACACTTAATGAACAGGGAAGGGCAGGGTCCTATTCTCCAACCTCTCATCATCTAGCAAAGGTGAGAAACACACACAATGTTTCTAAAAAAAAAAAATAAATTCCCAGTTGAGCATCTCCTCCCCATCTGCTCTACTTAATACAAACTCACAGTTGATTTGTTTCTGAGTCCCTCTGTGCTCCACACAGCACTGAAATATATCTATGTCAGACTGTGACACACAAGGAACATCAGTCATATCTGACAATTTCTCCCCAAGAAGTTCCATTAACAGTGGGGTTGGTTCTGAAGCTGTAGAAACAGCAGCACCAGGGTGGTCATTGAGATTCAGACCACAGGAAATTATTTTCTTTTTTATCTGGTTCCCTGCTATGTGGTGGCTTCCTCCCTTGCCTCCCATATGCACACCATGACATGTGCTTGCTGTCCAGGCTTTGGCACAGAATTATGTTTTCACCCCTATTTGCCACAGAAACCTTTGAAATCTGAGTTGCATTGTGGGCAATGACAGCAAATGTCTCTCAGCACTGTGGGAAGGATGCAGGAATGATTACTTCCTCTCCTTAGTCATACTAGGTTATTTTAGGACCATCTGTTGGCCACTGATGCAAAGCCCAGTGCACAGAACTTTTCCAATGGATTTGTGATGGAATGAAGGGAAAAAACCCTTTGTTCTCTCCATACCCATGGCAACCTCCAAGGTGGTTCTCAGGACTAATGTCAATCTTTCTACTTCTGTGTAAAGCAGGGAGGTGCATTCCTTCAGACATCTAACTCTGGCCTGCATTCAGCCTTCTTTCCCTAAGTCCCTGGTGACTCCTTACCATCCTTGACAGTAATGATCAGGCAAGAGGAGGAGACACAGTCTTCCCTCTTATAGCTGCTTGGACACCATCTCAACCTCTCATGCTACTTTTGAAGTCTCCTGGAGATTTTGGGGGCAGTTAGTGAAAATGAGAGTAGGTGGCAGCATGACTTCCAAGAGACTACAAGCCCTATTTTTCAGTCCTAGAAGAAATCATGCTTTTCTGTAGGAAGGATGGTGATCTGCTTTCCATCTTGAGTATTTTACCCCGTGACATTTAAATGGCTTTTATCTATTCCATCCCACTCCTGAGAGCTACATGGCAGCTAGAGAGGCTCCTGCAGTCTTCCCTTCCCCCTATGGTGTCCTTTAAGTATAATTTCCCTTCTTCAGTCTTAAAGTGACTGCCAGTTCTCCTCTCCCTTCAAAGCTAGTATTTGCAATTGGCCTGCTGTATCACACATATTTGTAAGCAGGCACCTTCAGCCTTCCTTTGTGCAGCGATTTTCCTATGCAGCATCAGTCACAGAGACAAGATACTTCACATCCAGAAAGATATTTAACTGGACCATGGATAATCAGCACTCACTATTCATATTCTGATTTTCTTTTTCTCAAGAAACCTTCCCTTGTCTGGGCTAAAATCCACTGAAATAGTCAAATCTCTAAGCCCCTGCAGGTCCCTGTCTATCAGAGTCTCAGCAGGGCAGCAAGCATTTCATTTTTTGCCTCCCACTGAGCATAATTTCTTCTCTGAAATAAAGTTCAGCGTGGGGTTGAAGTTCTTTTTTTTCCCTCAGAAAAATCTTTGGTATGTTTTTCGTGACATCTCTTCCCCCGACTACATTTATCATTATCATTAGAGAGAGCACTGAGACATGTTTTGATGGCATTTGAAACCAGTGGGAGAGGAAAAATAACATCTCTGGTACAAAATTCAAGTCTGTTTACTTCATAATCAAACTCAAGGTGGTGTGTTAAGAAATGCTTAACTGGAAACCATGGAATTTGTGGAGATTTTCACAGCTCCTTTCATATGTCTGTAAACACTCCAGGTTGTGCACTCTCTTTCTCCAAGCAATGTCTCTCCACCATGGCTCACAGCTCCAGTACGTGAGATGAATTTTCATTACTCCTTCTGGGAAGAAAGTGATAATCTGTGGCTCTGAACTTGAGTACAGCGGATCTTTGAGCCTTTGCTTCTGTATGAACATGGGGCCAACTCCTCTGCTGGTACAAGGTTGCCCCTTGCTGCATGGAGATGGGCAGCTGTGCAGACCTGGACACCAGATGTGAACCTGAATCAGCTTTAGGGCTGTTCATTAAGGTTTATTGCTCAGGCAAAGACTACAAGTCAGAGAAATGTTCTCTCTTGGCCTCCACTTGGGTTTATTCTTCCCCTCTCCTTATTTGCTTCTCCTTAAATAAGGGGAAATATTCCTGGTTTTTATTTTTATTTTTCTGGAAAGGAAACAGGCTTTCTTACCTGTCTAACCGTAGCTGGCAGGCTGTTCGCAAAATGTCAACTATGCCCTCGTTCTTCAGCTGCTTACAGCAGACACTCGTGGCAATGAAGCAGCCAGTCCTCCCAATGCCTGCACTAAGGAAGGGAAGAGCAGAGAGAGGCAGTGCAGATGTCAGAAGGATTTGGGAACTTTCTTGTCAAATGACTGCTGCTAAACCAGCACAGACCCCATCATCCCTTTTGCCCCTCTGACCTTTGCCAGCTGGGTGCTTCCAGATGGAAAGGCATAACTAGGAAAAGACTCCAGCTTCGCTGGATGACATGACTGTGAGCCACTCATAGCAAAAGGGTCAACATTGCAGATACAGTGCTAAAAATGGACTGTTGGAGACTCAGTGATTGACTATGCTGTTGAACCATTGAAAAAAAGCTTCTGCATTTCTTAGCAGGATTTGGTTTGACAGCAACTCTTGCTTTGAAGGCAAACTTTGCTTTGAAATTCTCACTTCTAACAGCTTCTTTGAAAGCTATTTTCATTCAGAGGTAGAGTAAAAAGACCCCAACCCTTGCTTAAATAATTAGAGCTAACAGCAGTATAGTAAGTATGATGCCGTTTTCTGATCAGATCTACAATCTAGTAATCTGAATTACAGCAGAATACAACAAATTCACTATCAAAAAAATTTGTTTAAATTTTCCTGAACTCTTTTGCATCTGATACAGTCCTTAGTTAAGAACCAGAACTGAGTTTATTTTCAAAGGCACAGTGCTATAGAAGCTGTGAATCCTTCTCATCATCTAACAAACTACCAGCAAATGCTGGAATCCCTTCTTAGGCATGAAATAATTAAGTAAGCATACTCAGGAATAATTACTTGACACAACTACAGGAAATCCTGCTTTCATTTACATTGTGAGAAAATCATAATGCAAAATCACTGGCAACAAACATTCAAGCAACATTGGAGTTCACAGTCCACATCTGCCCACAAGTCCTTTGTCTTCCACTTGACCACAACCAACCAGACCACAGCACACAGCTCCTGATACTGTTTACTCTCCAGACACCTCAGTGTTTTGCAAAGGGAGGGAACAACACCCACTTTTAGATAAAGAAAACAGCGCTCGTCCCAGGACAAGCTGCAGGTCTCTCAGTGGCTGAGACAGCATTGGGTGGCACATTGTCCACATAGAATGCTTCACAGTCCTATCACCATATTTCTTAGTACTTTTTTTCCCCCAAAAAATGCCCTATTTCTCCCCAGATTATTACTGTGGCATGGGGATTACACCATACAGGAGGACAGAGCAAATATGCAAAGCAAGAGTGACATGGTAAACAGCAGCAGATACCATAGTTCTCCAAGGAGCTCCTAGAGAGTCACAAATTTCTGTGGACAAAGAGGACCTCCTTACAAACCATTTCTTATTTTCTTTTCAACTCTCCCAGTTTTTCCACATCTGTTTTAAAACACAGGCAGCAAAACTGGACATGTGGTATCACATGAGCATTTTAAAAGTGATTGCTCCATATTAGCTTATAGTTGGATCTTTGATGACACAAGGCTACCAACCATTTCTGCCAGGAGGCTCTTTAAAAACATTCTCATTGTATAATATCCATTTACTATGGCTTTTGGAGAGCAACCATCTGCTGTTTCCTAGAAAACATTATGCAAAATTAAGCAAAATTCCATACAAAAATAAATTTGGCAAAATGCATGTTATTGAAATTATGGAAGATTACCCTGGCAAGATAAACTGCAGCTCTTATCAGGCTTTCTGCTGTTTACCTGGAACAACTGTTTTGAGGACAGACTGTAGTTTCCAAGTAATCACATTTAACCTTTCTAAACACTGGCAAAACAGGGCTTCCTTTTAGACCTCTGGAACTTCTCCAATTTTCCAAGAACCGTAATTCATCTATACTAAACTTTAATGCTTTAGAGTGCGTGAACCAACTCTTTTAAAACACTCTTGGATGAAAATCAACTAGCACATCTGATTTAATAGTGGTTGCTGAAGCTTAACATGCTCCATAGTTAGCAGTGCAAAAGAACATACTTCATTATGTCTACAAATGATAAGTACATCATCCCACTTCTTTCTGAGGACAGATGAGAAGTATCTACCCTCATCTATTTTTATTCTGCTCTGATTGATAATTACAATTTTCTCATCAGGCATAAAACCACTGTAAAGGCTTTGCTCCTTCTATAAAAGTTTTCATCTTTGCCAGGGATTTTTACTGATATTCCATTTTTACTGTCAGTTATGCATACATTTCCTGACTATTGACTAGTACTTGCTGTAATCAGCTTTGTCACTCTTTCATTTATATGTTGTATTTAAATTATTGTCTAATAATGATTAAAAAAAAAAAAAGCAAAGACAGGATCTACAAAATGGGGGGGGGGGGGAGATGCTGGAATGTT